>PVIY010005893.1:0-91121 GCA_004026745.1 Myrmecophaga tridactyla
CATGCACCTAAAAAAATAAAATAAATAAATTTAATAAGGTGGTGTGATTGTGGCTCAGTGGCAGAATTCTCACCTGCCATTCCGGAGACCCTAGTTCACTTCCATAAATAAATAAATAAATAAATTTAATAGTTTATTTCATCTTAAAAACATAAAGTATTACTTCTCCTGAATTACAAAATGATATTCTACAATGTAGCAATATTGATTTTATCAAAGAAAATAAATTATTAACAAAATATAAGCATTTAGAAAGTACATTGTAATAGTTTAAACACCATTTGAAATCTTTGACATGATGAAATTTGTTTTGTTCTCATATTAAATTTTCTCTAAGTTTAGTTCTCTTCACATCAATGACTTTACTCAGTTTTATACTAAGATGATATCTTAAAATGAAATGGCCTTATTGGGACTACAGCCAAAATTTTGCAAAAGTTTAGGTGTAATCTGTAAGGCAGTGGAATCTAGTAGACAACTTAAATTAATATAACATATATTAAATAAATATAGCATATATTTGAAGACATTATCAAACATTGGCATCCAAAATGATTAAGTTCAGTTCCACCATCCATTTTAACTTTTCATATTGATCATGAATGAAATTACTTATCATTTTGATGTGCCAATTTTTCCTCATTAAAATTTCTCTTTGTTCTTTTTTCAACTTACACCATATATGAGTACCTTCGTTTGTCAGGGCTGCTATAATAAATATCACAGACAGTTTGGTTTAAATGACAAGAATTTATGTCTCACAGTTTTGGAGATTAGAAGTCCAAAATCAAGTTGTTAGCAGGATCATGCCTTTTTTAAAGACTGTAGGATTTTTGGTGGTGGCTTTCTCACAATCCGTAACTCAGTCTCTGCCTCTGTTTAATGACTATCCTACTTCTATCTCTTACTGAATTTTATTCTTGTGTCCGAATTTTTTGTAAAGGCTTCAGTCGCGTTGGATTCCAGCCCACCCTGATTAAGTTCAGGCTCATCTTAATAGTATCTTCAATTATCCTATTTACAAGTGAGTGCTCATCCACAGCACCTGGGGTTAGTACTTGAACATATTTTTGTGGGGAGCATGATAAATCCATAACCACAATACAGAGAGTTGTTTGGTAAATACCTATTTCATAGGGAAAAATTGGAAAAATAGATTTCATCTAAAATTTATTATTTCATGGAATGACAAAATCAACCATTAGACAAAAAGGTTCAAAGGGTACCTCGATGTTCAACGTGAAATGGAGGATCAGATAATGTTATCGCTGATTATTATTTTTCCTTTTTAAATAAGAAAAAATAGGTCAGTCAAAAGTAGCTTGGCCATGCAGATTATTTCCCTTCTGTGGTCTCTTTTATACCAACAAGCTTAATCAACTGCAGGCTGAAATCACAACCATCAATCTCCTTAACATCTCTCTCTGTTTAGTAACTTTTTCACTGTCCAATTCAAGGGCTGCCAATTTTTCCTATGGCCTTATTATTTTCAGCTGTTGTCTCCTTATACATAAACCCTTCCTTCTTAAAAATGATCTATAATAAACACATTTTCTTCTCTTATGGATAACCGAATTAATTTATTTCATGGCGAAAGTGACAGGAAACTGCAGTGGGAGAGAGGACAAATTTTTTTTGAATTAGAGCAGCTTTTTTAAGAATGACTTTAAACAATATAAGAAGGGAATCTTTAATTCTCTTTCCTCATATATCCAAGGAAACGGGACTTCTGCTTAATTCTCTGAAAAGACCAAGATGAGCGTAAGTATATATGCCCTGTACTCTACCCTCCAAATAAGAGAACTCACAAAAGTAGATAATTCAGTGGGAATATTTTACCAGCAGTGGGGGTTAAGGTAGAAAAGACCACTAATTCATTAATTTTGATGACGTCCCCTCTTTTGGCCTGGCTGAGCCAAGGCAGGTGGAACTCATTCTTTTATCTCTATGTAGTAAGCAGTCACGCAGCTTCCATATGAGGCTATTTCTGCAGTATGTGATTCACTCTCTCAATTGCAGTTTTCTCCCTGCAGGTAGTGGGTAGGCGAGGTTGACACTACCTTGTAAACCCAGATATCTGCAGTTCTGGGTGGGAGAATGAGGCTCTGCACACTACCAGGTTGGTGCCAGATACTCTTACATTTAGAGTGCTAATATGGTATTTCTTGCTGCCTATTGAACTAATACCTTGACACCCACTTGACAATTAGTGTACTGTACAAAAATCTGGGAGGTATGTCAAATATTTTTAATAGGATCACTAAGTTTATGCATTACATAAACAGCTTAAGTCTAATTAGATGGGTTTTTAGCAGAGCTTCGTATAAAGAGGGCACTGAACCTCATATCCAAAATATGGATGCACATGGACAAAAAAGACTTAGAGGTTTTGATTATATGAACTCATGAGTTCATAACACTAAAAAAATTATCTTATATGCCATCACAAAAAAAAGATAAAATGATTTTTTCTAGTACCACTCTTATAGTCACAGCACATCTAATGTGTTAGATTAATAATTGCAGTCATTATTTCATACTTGTGTTGAAAAGGTCAATGCATTGTTATTGAGATCTGTGAGCAAATAGGCATGAAGACTAGATGTGAACAAGAGAGACTACACAGGCAATAAACAAGAAAAGAGATAAATAATTAAGGGTACTGGTAATGATTAGGAAGTGATCAGCTGAGATAAAATTATAGGGCTGATAGATGAGGCACTACTTAGGGGTTTGGGGGAAATGTACTGAGGAGATGACAGTGAACTAAACAAGACTGAGAATAAAGGAGCTTGGGAAAAACAAGGGAGAGCATTTCAGGGTCTCAGTAAAACTCTAAGCTAGGAAAGAATTTGGAAGTTTAAAAATATTGAATGGAAGCCATGCCTTGAGTCAGGAATGCAGTGAGTGAGGAGGAGAATAAGAGGAAGCAGAAGAGTTGGAGTTAAGATCACGCTGTATGGCTACTGACTGAGCAATTACTGTGTGACAGGTGTATTCTAAGTACTTTGTATGACATAACTCTTTTTACCCTCACAATAACAGTTTAAGTAAGGCACTATTATTTTCTGTATTTTACAATGTGAGATGGAGACAGTTAAAATCATGATGCAAAACAATTTAAGTAAGTTTCTGAGGCAAGATTATAAACTACGCAGGCTCACATGTATTCCGCTTTCTTAGCCATGATGGTGGCTTCCTTTAGTCGGTAGATTGTATACAGTTTATTAGAGAAAGAACGTACTATTCTTCAAAGGTTGTAAACATTGGCTCAAATAGGAAACAAGAGTGATTAGATTAGCTAAAATGTGAAAAATGGTTTACAGAGGGATAAGAATAGAATCAGGGCAGTAAAAAATAAAGCTGTTTGATTCAGTCAGATGTAGAGATGATGGACTAAGCTGGAGTCCACGGGGATGTAGAGAAGAGAAAGATTCTATGAAATGTATTTTGTGACTAGAAAAGTTAGGATTTCACAATATGAGGGAAAATGAACAATCAAGAGCCATACTGAGGATTTCTGTTACAGCAATTGTAGGAATGGTGTTTCCATTGACTGAGATTACAGACTAGAAGCATTCCACGATTGCAGACATATAAATTTGAATTGTCTATGAGCCGTTCAAGTTGGTTGTTGTTTATGCAAACTGCATTATCCTTTATATATCAGGAAGCTCAAAGGCTGACAACAGTCTCTAAATATATAAAAGGCCCTCAAATAGACTCTGTATAGTACTGTTCAATATGGTAGCCCCAAGCTGCATGTAACTATTATGTTCTTGAAACGTGGCTAGTATGACAAAAGGATTGAGCTTTTGATTTTAATAGATTTTATATAAATAATTTAAATAGCTTAAAAAGCAACCTGTGTCTATTGACTACTATATGGACAGTGCAACTTATATGATTCAAAAACATAGAGCCATGTAGGCTCATAAGAGAAACTTGTTTGTAATGCTACCACTTTTATAATCTGTTCATTTATCTTCTAATAGTCATTAAGCAAATTATTTAAAAAAATTAAGCAGAAGAACTTCAGTGCTTGGATAATTGTGACAGGGTATATCTCACTGTTGCTGTGCAGAAACTAAAATGATTCCAGTGGCACATGGCAGGTGGTCACGGTACCTACTACAAAGCCCGTTGGAACTTTGTCTTTCATCCTATCCTTTTGTACCTGGATTCATGCTATGCACAAGAAAGAAGTACTACAAAGTCCACCCAAATACATGACTGCTCTGTGGATAACTATTCCAAATACTGCAAAGTAAGCTACAAGTAGACAGCTTCAAATTATTACATTTTGCTCAGCCAAAGTTAAAAAAAAATTTAATCTTCATAAAAGGTCCATGCATTATCGAATAAATTTACTTAAATTTATTATTTGTTGTCAATTTATTTTCTATAATTTCTGTACATTTCTTTAAACTTACTATTCTTCTACTTTAATAAAAGTGTATATAACTATAATTGTTTCAAATTTGGCATATTTGAGGTTGGGTTATTTTTTATTATAAAGCTGATTCCCAGCACCACATCTAATCTGTGAGTACAAAAGCATGTTATCCACATAAGAGGAGACATTTTTTTACTACGGGCTCATTTTCCTAGATTACGTTCTTGGTGTCAGAATTGATAAATGGGCCTGAGACAACACAGATGGAAACAAAGACATTTTTATTTCACTACATATTGTTCATGTGCGTTATAGCTAAAATTTCTATCACATAAATTGCTCTGCACAACAGCCATTCTTAATCATATATAACTTGAATAATACTTTCAGTCTGTCCTGAAACACGGCTACTTGTTTTCACAGATATGCTGAATGGATAGTATCTTTCATTAACCAGAATAGATTGATACCATAAAAATGTCTGGGCATAGGTCCTTAATTTCTTAAGATCCTTTATTGTAATATGCTTGGACCCCTCAAAACTTCAAGCACCCACATGAATTTTAAGTAGTGTATCGGTTTGTTCATGACAACATCTAGCCTTACTGGTTTATTAAACTAGGGCCCTTCTTAAATCAATTTATGATTCATTAGTTTGTTAGAAACATAAGAACAAATCCATATGAGTTTTAATACATATTTATGTTGCATTTTAAGAAATAATGAAGCTACTCTGCCTAACAAGTGAACCAAGTCATTAGGTACAAACAGTGAAGCAAAAGAAAGAATTCCTAACAAAGGGGACCTCTCTAGAGCTACAGAAAGAAACAAGGACCAATGTGAAGTGATTAAGTATTGTACAAAAAGATTGACTCTGTCTTAGTTTGCCAGAGTTGCTATTACAAATACCACAAAATGGGTTGGCTCAAACAATGAGAATTTACTGTCTCACAATTTAGGAAGTGAGAATTCCTAAATCAAGGCATTGTTAAGGTCATATTTCCTCCCCCAAATATGTAGCTTTCTGATTCTGACTTGCTGAAAACCTTGAGTTTCCTTAGCTTGCGTCTTTGCCTCCCTTCACACAGTGATCTCTCCCCATGCCTGCCTGTCCTTATGGTTTTCTTTGACTTCCAGCTTTTGACTCCTCAGGCTGCATCCAAAATTTTTCTCTTGCTAAAACCTCCAGTTACATGTAATAAGGCCCACCTTCATTCAGTTGGATCACACCTACAAGGATCATAAAAGTCTTATTCACAAATTAGTCCCTCTATAAATGATAGTTCATCTTCAAAAGGTCTTATTTATAGATGGGTGCTCACACACCAAACCACAGATCTGATTAAGAACATGTCTTTGTTGGGGCACATAATTCAATCTACCATAAACTCCAATGAGATAATATTGCTTGGTCAAATAACCAGCATTATTTTACATTATATAGGAAGCTCTGAATCATTTTTCTATCTTTATTTAAAGTATAAACCTAAATTAAGATTTTTTTAACATTTTCTTTATGGTGGTTTGCTTTTACTCAATGGCTACTAACAGAGAGAACCCAAAGTAAATACACAAAGCAAATCCACTTTTCTGCCAATACTATCATAGATCTAAAGAACAAATGTCATCTTATGGGAAATATTAGTAAGGAATGAAATATTGGTGAGGTTTAAATATTGGTAAAGTGTTAGATGAATATTTTTCTTTGAAGATTGTTACCTACTTAGGGAAGTTATTTAAAATTATCCTGTTTGGCTAGGCTATAATTCCAATCAGAGACTTTTCAGGGCTCTATAAAAGGAAAAAACTGATGATTGTGATGATAAACAAGTATTTAAGTCCTCTAGCCTCCTATATTCTGGAGCAATGAGAAGGAAAAATATGAGAGGATTGTATGGTAGCCCATGACAAACTATGCAATCTATCCTGTAACCACTTTTTGAAGAGTGCTTTGTAAACTATTGCTTTTTTATTTCTTTGCTTTGTATATATGTTATATTATACAATAAAAAAATTTTAAAAAGAGCAAATAGTATAATGAGCTATAATTTCCTTATCACCAACTTGGCAGAAGTTTACAATTCTGAGAATACTAAGTGTTGACACAAATACAAAGTAACTTAAATTATTTTCCACTCCTTAAAGGAATATAAACTGGCGTAACATTTTGGCAAACATTTTACCATTATCCAATGATTTTAAACATCTAAATACTAGAAGTTCCATGTCTAGTAATATACCCTTGGAAAATGCAACTCTCTGAATACTCTTGGACACAGAAAGTTCACTTCTATAACCAAGTGACATCCTGACCCATGGACTGTAGCAGAGACACACAAGACTGTTTATAGCAACACTGGACATAATGACAAAAGAGTATTAAAATAAAACCTGCATACAAATAAGTTTTATCATTGGACAAGAAAATGAATTAATTATAGTGTATTCATATCATGCAATAGTGCACGCAGTGGAAAATGAATGTCTAAAAATGAATGAATTTTAAAAATGGTATATGGAACAAAAAAAACACGGAAAAATATGTCAGCACTCCATTTATGTAAATTTTAAAGTCAAGAAAAATTTGTGAATATACTTTTCAGAGTTATAAACGTTTGTAACAAAACTATAAAGGACACAGGATTGCTTTCTAACAAAAATGATGTAAACGGTAAATTATAGGGAGGAGGGAAAGGGAGAGAATCTTCTTCAATATGCTTCTTTTTTGTATAAAATTTGTTTGTGTATGTTTCTTTGTGCTCACACAGTGCCTTCTTAATATCCTTTAACTCTTTGGCCATATTTTCCTTCATCTCCTTGAATTGATTTATGAGATTTGTTTGAACATCTTGGGTTAACTGTTTCAAATCCTGTGTCTCCTCTAAGTTTTAGTTTATTCCTTCCATTGACTGGGCCATATCTTCCTGTTTGGAAGATTACAAGTATGGCTTATAATTTTTTTGTGGGTATCTGGGCATTTGATTATCTTGATGAGTTTACTCTGAAGATCAATTTCTCTCTCTTTTGCCTATGGTTATCCTGTAGATTGGCTTTTTGCTAAGGCATTTCCTCTGCCAATTAGTTCAACTTGTTATTGACCTTTAGAATAACTGCTGTTTAGCTGATCAGATTTTTCCATCTCATATTCATCTGATTATTCTTCTGGATATAAAGTACAATTATTGATACTGCACTTCTTGTGCAATTATTTCTCCCCCAGAAGAAAGCTTCCTTTCCCCTGTTCTTTCTCCTGGAATGTTAATCTGTTCTATTTGCTTTTTATTTGCCTCTATACATTTTTTTTTAAGCATTACTTTCCTTGTCTGTAGTTGTTTTGACTGGAGGGCAAATTCTGGGAGGAGGGTTACACTGAAGACAACTTTCTAAGTCAGTATTTCCCAATCAAAGCAGGGCCAGGGGCCCCTGAAAGGAGCATAGATTGGTTCCGAAAAGAAACAAATAATTTAGAACAAAGTTTTAAGTTTTGTGTTGAAAACAAGAATTGCCCTAAAGATCAATAGCTAGAAGTAAATGAGAGGATTCTCTTCAATACCTTTTAATTAACATTATAAGCTTTCATGTTGCATGTTTTAATGTTTGAGGATTTTTTGTTGTTTTCAAAATGGTTGAAAATGATAGTTCCAACTTAAATAGCTCAAGTATTTATAAAACTAATAGATTAATAATGAATTGATCATCTAGAAATGCCATAAGCAAGTGTAAGGTGGTAAGCATTAATCACTTACTTCGGAGAGTCAATATATTTATTTTCGAGTGGGGTCTCAGAGTGAACATTTTCTTCCAAAAATGAAAAATAAATCAAGATCATTTGTTTCTAAGTTATAATGCAAGAGAGAGCCCTGCTGGCAGACTTTTACAGATGCAGCAAATGGATTCACAATTGAAATAAACTATCAAGTGAAATAACAGTAAAGGGTAACATATCTGATTGTTCTTTGCCTCCTAAATAATCTAAATTTATAATCAGATCTCATCAGCTTTTAATGTAATGTGTACCATGCTTTTGTAGCTATATAGAACATTCTCTGCGGTTTGTCTATTCAAAGAATTCTGAATTATGCAATTAACCTTCTATGCAGATTTTATATACTTAGGAAAATGAGACTCAGGGTCCATTTTCAAGTATGATGAAGAAATTCTAACAAAATGTTGAATTTATTAATACTGTGGTATTCACTAAAAGCTGGTAATACATCGTGTCATCTTGATTTATCTCTGTTTACTTCTTGCACTTAAAAACTATTTATGACTATCTCTAGGGAACATTTAAAATTTTTATTGTAACTAATTATATATTTAACATAAAATTTGGCATTTCAACCATTTTTAAGTGTTCAATCCAGTGGTATTATCATTTTCATAATGCTGTGCAACCATCACAGCCATCAGAGAAAACTGAGAGAAGATGTAAAATAGGATTGAGGTAGGAGCTGAGTTTAGAATGGTAATGGACAACTGAGCAGAATCTAGCAAATTCTTCACAGTGTAGATTATTTATCAAGTTTTTGTTTTTATATTAGTTTTGAGTGAATGTGCAGAAACAGACAAATATACATACTTAAATGGAAATGGAAAATTTTCCAAAGTCAAGCTTTTAATGTTATCTACAAAATCGCATTGCACGCCTCACTGCTCTTTATATTTGAGTGAATGTTTGAGAGTTAACTACATATTTAGTCAAATGGTGGTAGCAGCATTTCATATTTGAAATTGTAAAGCTGAATAATGTATTAAAGCTTGAGGCATTGTCTTGAAACACAGAAAATTAAAACCTAGCGAATATAACACAAAGTCAAAATAGGAAATATGTTTTTGTCATTAATCAAAATTTTTGAGCTCCTGGTATGGCAACACAGTAAGCAGAATTTCACCATAATAGAATTGGCAAGGCATGGCATTCATTTTTTCTATTGTTTTAAAATGTTGACTATGAGAGTTTTGAAGCAACGTGCTCAGGACAAAACAGTTTCTTCTAAATCAGTGTGATTAGGATATTACATGGGAAAACTTGAGAAAAATAGTTTTATTTGTACTTAATATTTATGAAAATGAAAAGCCTATTATATCATATAATGTCTTTAATATTAAATAATAAAATAAATACAGTGATAAATAGTTGGGGACCAACCCTTGGTCATGATACAGGATGTCAGAGTAGGGTTCAAAGCATTATAACGTGTTTTCACCTACCAAATCCCTATCTGTATAATGGCTATGTAAGTTAAGTTCCACAATATTTTATGGTCTTGTGCAGGTTTTCACCACACATACATACATACAAATGCAGTTCTATAAATATGATTATAATACTCAAATGTGATTATAAGCCTAAAATGTTATTTTAGTATTTTCCAGAAAATCATTGCAAAAATAATTAAAATAATAACAATATTAGAATAAAAATATTATTACGTACCTGTCACTATATTAAATTCTGTGAGGATTCATAATCACTTCCTTTCAGGAATTACAAAATCTCTTTAAAGAATTGCAATCTCAATTTTTACTTTTACAATCTCATTTTACTTCAGCGAGCAAATTAGAGCAAAACAAACAACAGAAACAAAAATCAGAAGAGTTTATCATATAATTATAGTTAAGAATAATCCAAAATAAAATCATATTTCTTCATGGTCCCTCTCTGTGCCCACTAAATCAGGCTTTAGTGTATTCAGAAAGATGGCTTGCTATGAGGGAAATGAACTTACCAGTCTCAGAAGTTGTTCTAGTTTAGTGTCATACACAAAAACATGACCTGAACAGGGGCACGAAGAAGTTGAGTCTCTGAGAACAGAGAGGGAGAGGAGAATTTGGATGGAATTTAGTAATTCCATAATATAACAGAATTTTCAAGTGCTCCTTGGCAAATATTGCCTCTATCTAGGCAGTCCTTTCATTGAGCTTTGTATTTTAACAATTAAATGTTTGAACATTGGCTTATAACTACTTAAACTTCAGTCTTTTGCCCCTTCCAGTGATAATGGAAAAGATGCAAAAGGCAGCAGAGGGGGATGAGAATAGGGGAAGAGAATATTGAAAGAGGAAGAGGAGAAGAAATTATAGCAAACCATTAAAAGCGCCTATATATGTACAGTTCCAGCAGTGCCAATTCACTGATTGATGCAGTGTTGTCTTGTTGTTTGTGTGTGTAAGAAAACTTTGTGCCAAGGAATAGCTGTCTTGATGGGAAATGAATCAAATTATCCCTCCATGCCATCTGAAACTATAACTGAACTTGAGCTGGCATCAGACCAGATGTACGTGACTAAGAAATGAAGTAAAATAACACTTTTTTGCAGTAGAATAACTGGTGCCATGATGGCTTTGCCTTCGCAAAATTCTGACACAATTTTTCAAAGTTATCTTCTTCAGTATGCTTCCTTTTTATACAAAAAAAACTTTTATTTATGCATGATCCTTAATTTGAATGTAACATATAGAACTTCTGTTACCCAAAATGCCAGTGAAAGTTCACAACAATGGAGAAACTTCAGCATAGAGAATCCATCTTTATAATTATAAAAATGATTGTCATGTAGAAAATCATGTTCAAATTTAATGCACTAGAAATTTCATTACAATTATACATTATTGTGATAGTATTATTCTGGTTACACCAAAATGCACTATAAAATTCCTCCAATGGGATTTATGTACTATCTTTTGCTTCTAGACAAACAAAGGTCTAATAGCAGCACTGGGAATTATTGCAAGGGTTAGGTGTTATGCTGTGCTTTCTGCCTTTTTTCATTTAATATAGCATTACCTAACAGGAACAATCAACAATTTCTGATGAAATTTTAGCAATGCAATTGTGTAAGATGACTCAGAATGTAGCTTCTTTGCAAATTTTAGCAATGTTTTCTTTATTCTTATGAAAAGGTTTCTTTTTGTTCTGTAAAGCAGCCAGAGCATAAAATTATTAAGTGAGAAGAGTTTTCAAAAACTTGAATGTATTTTATCTAGTTAATATTAGTTATGTTGAGCACATTAAATGCCAAATAATATAAAAAGGACTTGGCTTTCAATTAGAACCTAGGCATTCTTAAATGTGGAAAAGCTACTTAATTGGGCTTTCTAGAGTATTTATTCTATTTTTAAAGAAGACCAAGATATTTTTTGCAGCCTCCTATTTTCATATTCAGTCTTTCTTATCAAATATTATTTTAGTAAAATAGGTTTAACCTTTGAAAAGCAATGGATCAGGGTTAAGCAATAGTATTGAATTTATTTTTATATTAGTACCTTGCAAATTTATTTATGAAATACTGACTTTCATATTCTCATAAGACCTTATATTTATCTAATGTTACTTCACATCATTGTGATAGAGTATTAAAATGAACACCAAAGCACAATAGAAAGAATGCTTCAAAGTGAGATGCCACACTGTGATATAAATTTTTAGATTTTACATAGAGAATTGGTTATTGCATTTTTATGATCCTCCCCCATCTCAAACCTAAAAAGATTTTTGACCGTAAGCTGAGAAATTAAAGGTGGGTTGGCTGGCTGCTGTGAACTGATAGGGGGCCACACATAAGAAGACATTGATGTTGGGTTACTGATCTTATGAAGTGAACACATCTAACTTAAGTGAAAAATATTTCACTTGATTCTTCATTTCTGAAGAAGTAAATAGTAAGGCAGAAGAAGACTCATTTACCTGAATGTAGCCACCAACAAATGTGGGATTCTCAGTGATGTAGTGGCCAGACTCGGAAGCCATTGCAAGACATAGACTAGAACCCCAAAATCTGCTCTGTTCCAGTGTGCTATGGCACAAGAGTGGGCCAGTTATATAAAAATGTTCTGCCCTTCTCAACTATGCTTCTTTTCATCTTTGCCCATCCCAAACCAACCTGCCCTACCCTTCCAGCCTGGCTAGCCATGAAGTGAGGACAGGCAAAAGTACATTTACACCTTCTTATAGGTAGGGCTTGGAGGGGGAGGAATAGCTTCACTTTGGATGAAAATAAAGTTTTATCAGATGAAATGGACATTTTTAGCATTTCCCAAACCCCAGAAAAAAATAAAAACCTGGTATTGTTTGAGCGTGACCAAAATAGTCATTCCATGACAAAAAGAAAATCTCTCCCCTAAATTAGAACACCTCTTGTGTCCTCTTCCTACTGTAGTATCCATCATAATGTGAGGCACAACCATCAATCTGGCCATTGAAATCAGACACCTGCAGTCATTCTATATTTCTTGTCACTGCTGTTCAGTTATGCACAGAGTTTCCCACTTTTTCTTACTGCACTACTATCATGTGCTCTGTTGTGGTTTGAAGTTTGGGGTTTCTCTCTCAGCTGGGAGAGCTGCTAACTTTCTCTCCTGGCTTCTTGTTTCATAAAACTCCCTCGGAGGCATTTTCCTTCTTCATCTCCAGAGGTGTCTGACTGTGTGGTCTCTGTTGGTTCTGTTGGCTTTGAGTTTTCTCCGAAACAATTCCTCTTAAAGGGCTGCAGTAAATAATCCCACCTTGAATGGATAGAGACGCATCTCTATGAAAACCATCTAATCAAAAGTTACCACCCACAACTGGGTGGATCACATCTCCATGGAAACAATCAAAGAGATCTTACCCAGCAATACTGTATGAGGATTAAGGAATTTAGCCTTGCCAGGGTACACAATGGATTCAAACTTCATGAGTCCTTTCTTTGGAGTTAAGGTATCTTATGCCTTAGTTTGGACCTTTTCACAGTCTTAGAACTGTAAACTTGCAACTTAATAAATTCCCCTTTTTAAAAGCTGTCCCATTTCTGGTATATTGCATTCCAGCAGCTTTAGCAAAGTAAATCATGCTCTAATCACTTCTTGCTAACATCCGTTCAAAAATCAGACTGCTTCTACAGTAACCTAACACCACTTCATCACCCATAATATTATTAGACTTTGATTCACTAAGACAAAGTTTAGACCATGTTTTTCACCTATTTAAAGCAAACAAATCAAACACACCAGCTTATTAAGGTCCTGTTAAAGCCTTCTTCTACCCTATGTTCCAGTCCTGTATCCTGGCTTCTCGCATTTCCAAATTGTATCATCTACAATAAACTATAAACCGAGTTGAGAGGTTATCCTGGAGGTTATTCTTATGCATTATATAGATATCCCTTTTAGTTTATGGTATATAGGAGTGGCTAGAGGGAAGTATCTGAAACTGAATCTGTTAGCCTTGATATTTGAAGCAGACTATATAACTATATAGCTTTTACAATGTGACTGTGTGATTGTGAAAACCTTGTGTCTGATGCTCCAGGGTATAAACAGATAAGTTAAAAAAAAAGATAAAAAATAAACTATATAAGATTCCACAATTATTGGTGTTCTTTCCATTCTGTGAAATGTGATGTTTTCTCTGCTTGGACTGTCCACCTCCATTCTTTTGCAGCTAATCCATAGTTGTCCAAGTGAAATTTACTTGGTTAATAAACACAGTTTTGCAATTTATGAGCTTTGTGTTCCAGAGCACATACTCATCTCCATGGGACTTAGTTCTATCTCTTAAGTAAAATGGGGATGATTATTATATTCTCATAGAGCAATGGTTGGCAAAATTTTCATGTAAGAGGTATGTGGCAAATATTTTAGGCTATGCTGACCATTCATTCTCTGTCACAACTATGCAAACCTGCAATTATAGCATGAAAGCAGTCATAAACCTTAAGTAATGATTGAGTATGGCTGTATTCCTGTTAGGTGTCTCTCTCTCTCACAAAGGCATAACTGTCACTTTCGCAATACTCCTATTTAAAGATATTAAACACATCCATACACTAAACTTAAGAAGTGAAATCCAAATGGAAATATGAATTCTTAAAATTAGATTAATGCCAGTTTTCTAAAACTCCAATAACTTCCAAATGTTATGTATAAAGGAATGTTTTTTTGTATTTCAAAATGTGGAATAAGTTTGGAAGATATACATCAATTGGGAGATACAACCAATGAACAAAATGAAACTTAAGTATTTTTCCTTAAAGGAAACCATCTGCCTTTGTATATCAAAATATTCTTGAAACAAAGATCAAATATTCTGAATGTAAGAAAAAGAAACTTATTTGGTAGCATAAAGTGAACTTGGCATATTTTTATTTTATATTGATATATGGATTTATTGATTGGAATGAGTATTGAGATACAGACTTCATATTATACTTGATTATTCCCTTATTCCTTCTGTGTTTTTAGACGAAAGAAGTTTTAGATCAATTATGTGTCTCTTATGGGAGAAAATGCATATGCTTCACTGGGACCTGTGTTAGTTTGTAAGCTGACAGAATGCGATTTACCAGAAAGGGGACAGTTTATAAAAAGTGAAATTTAAAAAGTTACAAGTTTACGGTTGTAAGGAAATGAAAGTGTCTAAATTAAGGCACCAACAAGAGGTTACCTTCACTCAAGAAAGTCTGGTGGGTCAGAAACACCTCTTGTCAGCTGGGTAGTCACCTGGCTGGCATCTGCTGCTCCCTTACTCCTGGGTTCCATTGCTTTCAGCCTCTGTTCCTCTGGAGGCTCCTCACTTCACTTTTACAGGAATGGCTTTCATCTCTTGGCTTCCCTTGGTTCTCTCCAGGTTCTGGCTTGTCTAACATCTCATGGCAAACTTTGCTGGGCTCCAAAATCTCCAAACATCCACGTCTCTGTTCTCCATGTATCCATATCTGTGCCGGCTCTTCTGTGAAGTTTCTGTTAGCTTCGAGACTTCTGTCATTTCTGTCAGCTCTGCTCTGAAGTTTCTGTTGTCTCTCTCTATCATTCCTGACTCTCTCCCAAATGTTTCCTCTTTTCAAGACCCATCTGCAATTAGGTAGAGTCACATCTTCACCTAAGCAAAAGTCACACCCACAATTGGGCAAGTCCCATCTCCATGGAGATGATTTAATCAAAAGCTTCTACATACAATATTGAATCAGGATTTAAAAAAATGCTTGCTCCCACAAGATTGGATCAAGATTAAAACATGACTTTTGTAAGGTACATAATACTTTCAAATTGACACAGGAACCATGCAAGAGTTAGGTTTCAGAGTTCAACTCATATATTGCTTCTAGTGCATTTAAAAATATTTGGACTAATAGTCAAGGCCCATGACTGAAAAAAAGCATATACATTTCTGTTCTAAATTCAGAGCATCACCATATGATGAGTACACCCATCTACCTCTACTTGCTGATAGGTGGCATTTCAGCAGAACCTGGAGAGCAAAGAGCATCTACTTTACTACCTTGCATATACTAGAAGAAGAATGCCTTTTTCTGAAAGGGATGAAAGGAGTTCTAGTTAATAGAAGTCAGCCTCTCTTTTCATCTTTCCTGGGGATGGAGGAAGAATGTGAGTAACAGGTTCCCTTTTTCCAACCAAGGAAAAGAAACCCTAAGAGAATCATAATAGTTGGGTGATTATGAAGGTGGAAGTTTGCAGACCTTCCCAGGGCTAGAAGAAAATATTGGAAAGAGACAGCTTGGTGAAGTGGGCAGATAGAGAAACCAAGGACCATCCTCTTGTATAGTAAGTTTCTGGGTTGTGTTGAAAACAGAAGCTGCTTATTCTTCCAGAGCCCAGAGTGGAAACTCAAAGGTAATGGAATTTGGAAACTCTGGGCTTGCCAAGGAAACAGTGTGAGGCAAGGAAGTGCATGAGTCAGAAGACTACAACATGAGGTCAGCAGCCGGGAATTCTTCAGAAGCTATATCTAAAATTTCCAAAGGGCCACCAGTGCCTAGAAAAGCTTCCTGGGATTACACTTCCATCAGCCAGCCCTGTTCACATCAAGTCAAGGGGCTTTGGGATAGATATTTTAAGCAGAATTCTTTACTGCAGGATATAGCAAAACTTTTAAACTAAACTTTTAATATGAATACATATATATATACTGGATCTCTGAATAGAGAAAAATTGCTTACTATTCCCCAAACTTGCTTTGGTGAATGCAGTTTGGTCTGCAGTTATATTGATATGATTGAAAATCCAAGGTTTCATGTGAATCAAATAAAAGTTGTGAAAAAAAAGATGCAAAATAGTTGAAAATTAAATTAGAAATTAAAATATCTCAATATTAAGCTTAACACTAACCATAACTATGCAACTTTATCCACATAAATTTACATCTCAGTATTTCCCTTTCCATACCTAGATAATGATATAAGGTATTCCATAAAAATTCTGTAAAGATTCTTTTGTTGAAATAATCATATATATTTTAATATATGTATTTAATTTTATTTGGTATATAACACTTTGACCTTATTATAACTGAAATCCATTAAACGATTTTTTTAATGGTTAGTCAACTCCACAAAGAGAGTAATACTGCTGTGGAAGACCAAAGGGGAAAAATTGATATATTTATTTACCATTTCTTATATTATAAACATTAAATCTATGTACTGTCACTAACTTATAATGAGAGAGCTTTACATAGACAAGGATTATGCCTTGTATTTCTATACATATTCAGCAATAACATGTTATAATAGAACAACAGATTTTTCCCATTAGCATTATATTTTCTTTAGATAATTATTTAAACTTTCAAAAGAATTATATATATTCAAGTGCTATACAACTAAAGCTACTTAAGCAACGTATTTGGCTTATAATTTCATTATTAGAATAATTTAAAGTGCTATAAGCAACCTGGCAATCAATACATCCTGTAAGAACCAAACTAACTTTAAATATCAATTTACAAGATAATATATAATGTTTATCTGGAATAGCTGAAATTTCAGCACAAAATCACTGTCACATAATTTTAAATCTATATAGGCAAAGTGAAGGTTTTATAATTGTCCACATTGTATTTGAACTACAGAAAATTCCAGGTCAAATTATGAATTTGGGCATTTTAATTTTATTAAATTCTAAACAAAATCAGTATGGTCAATTCAATGAAACATATGAATTTAGTAGAAAAAAATCAATCAACCATATTACTTTTGTAAACTAATATGCCTCAAAGGTAGAAAGTCAGTCTGAAAATTTCTGACACAGTCAATCAATGGGGATTAATGAGATCATTTATGAAAAAGACACACATACATCTGAGAATTGTAGGTGAAAATGAAGTAGTATGATTGTGTGAAAAGCATATCAAATTACTAGTCAAGAGACATAATTCAAGATGATTTATGCTGATACGCTATGTGGGTTTGTTCAAGGAATTTAACCTCCCTGGGCTTCAACAATTATATCCATTAAATGGAATAGAAATTTAAAACTCAGTTTCATTTTGTCTAACTTTTAAATTAATGGACACTATTCTGTAATCTATTATAAGAAATCCCAAGATTAAGCCCTAAATGGAAATGTTTTAGTGACAATACCTGAGGGAAAAATCTAGAGGTACTGCTTTCCCAGATCTCTCTTTATTTCCCTAAAGAATGCCTTTGTGAAATAGAAATAGAAATTCTATGAATCCATGGAATACAACTTGGAAATGGCTCTTTTAGTGTGCAATGATTCATTATACCTCCAAATATTCCATGAAAACTCTAATTCCTCAAAACAGAAATTTTGGATTATGTCCTCATAATATCAAGAATCCAATAAATAAGGAGTGCTACTTGTTGAGAGTTTTAATTTCTTTCCTTCTCAGTCTCTTTCTCTGGATAGGAATTTCTAAATCCTTATATATCTTTGTTTTGTAAAGTCTTGATTAGTAACATTACACAGTAATTTTAAATGGTGCTTGAATCTACTTACTAAAGCATATTGGATGAAAGGTATTTATAATTGGTCATAAGGCAGCTTGGGCTTCCTCACAGCATGAAGTCTGTATTCCAAAAATGATCATCCCAAGAGACCAGTCTGAAGCTCTATCACCTTTTCTAACTTAGCTACACAAATCACATAATGCCACTTCTGCAATAGACACAATCCTTCCCATCCCACTAAAAATCGAGGTGAGGAAACCTTAAGAATATATGAGATCGATGATATTTTCTTGTAATCATTTTGAGAAAATACAATCTGCCAGAGTAGATAAGGGATACAAGGACAAAGACAGGGTGCAGAATATACATGCTTAATATGAGTCAGATTTTGATCTTAATCCTCAAGAAGAATGTACAGTGATAAATGGCATTATTGGGCTAAAGAATATATCAGATACTCTTGGAAGAGTGGGCTCTTCTTAGAGGGCTTTTACTGGTGTGCTGACTAATATCATGTGTCAGTTTGGCTAAGTTATATTTCCAAGTCGTTTAGTCAAGTAAGTACTAGATTAATTGCCTCTGTGGGATTATTTCATGAATTTTGAACATTAGTCAGTTGATTGCATCTATGAATGATTGCATCTACATTCAACAAAGGAGATTGTCCCCAGTAATGACAGGAGCCTCCTCAACCAGTCAGCTGTCAGACTTAATGGATAACTAATGATTTCAGCAGTCAGAGAGAAGACTTTCTATTTCTACTTCTTATAGCCATCTTCTCCTGGAGAATTCAATGTCACCTTTATCAAGTTTCTAACTTATGGCTTCGTTTAAGAAATTCAAACTTGCTGATCTCCGTGACCACATGAGAAAGTTCATATAATAAATCATTAATATTTACATATATATATATATATATATGTAAATATTAATATATACATTCTTTTTCTCTGGAGGCACCCTTACTAATACATCTGGAAAACCCAACTCTTCTGAGACCAAAGTAACAATTCTTCTTAAATGAAGCACTGTGTGTCCTGTAGGTTTGGTGCACTTGCAAGTAATAATAAATCAACTGTCTATAATATAATTGCTGGATAAAAGATACTTTCCATGAGATCATTCAAACCCATTTCCCTCATTAGCTGAGAGCTAGGTAAACCAATAGTAAGAACAATCCTGCCTGAGTTTTGTGTTAGGTGAATTGATGGTCAACTTCCCAGAGACTTCTGCAGTCTGACTACCCCTTAGAAAAGACAGTAGAAGCCTTTACAGGAAGGCAAAACATTAGTCCTGCTATACTACTTAGGATTTTCCAGAGAACCATAAGCAAGAGGATATATTTGTAAACATTAAGAGATTTATTGTAGGAATTGCCACATGTGACTGTGGAGCTTAATAAATCCAAATTCTGTAAGGCACAAAATGGATACTATGATGAAGGTGAAGCTTTATTCCCTAGGAAAAGCTGGTTATGTGAAGCAAAGGGAGACATTTTTCTTCCTGGCTTCTCAAATCCTCAGTTCTTGATTTAAGATCTCCAACTGATTGGATAAGAAGACTCCCCTCATTTTCTACCATTAACAAAAATCACCTTTGGTCCAGATTCCAGTGTCATTTACCTTACTTTTCTGGAAGCTTCTTCAAAGGCTGCAGTTTTATCAAAGACCTTGAGGCATCTAGTTAGTTTGGTCTAGGCACATAAAGCTTTTATTAACATTCTACCCTAGAGCCCACCACTTGAAACCCATAGGTTTTAAATAAATGATTTACTTCTGTCCACAAAGAATATGTGGATATTTAAAAATGGTAAAAGATGCATCATATTGAATAAATTGGAGGAAACCTTGATGAACATTGTAGGATTTTTAAATAAGAAAATATTCGTTAAACAAATGCATGTAGTGCTTGAAGTTTATGGCTTTTGTTTTAAAGGACGAATGTCTACATTTTAAGAATTTACATAATAAAGACAATAAAATACTGATATATCTGAGCAATGAATCATTTTATTCTTAGCAAGAAACCAAACAAAGCAAATGAAAGACCACCAACAAAGCACAAAGTGAGCTACGTACAGGGCACAATGAAATAGTGGTGATCCACAGCTAATTGTACAAGCGACCACTGCATCATTTCATTTTGCTCAATTTCATATTAATAAAAATATGGGGCTCAGTCCCTTGTCTGCTAAAATAAATTTAATATCCACTAAAAGTTTTGAAAATAAGAATTGATTTCAATATTGCATGGGATAACTTCCCTATTCTTGTAATTTTTAAGCAGATAGAAAGTGGAGACACAATCAATTTTTAAAAATAAATATTACTTAGCCTTGGCCATGAAAAAAAAATATGTCATTCAGTTTCTTTCAGTTCTAGCCAAATTCAACATTTTTATAATGAGAAACGTCTGTGATATTCTACCTGCCACTTTAACAATCAGAAACACACAAGAACCAAGCAATAATTGAGGGAATTGGGTACAAGGTCATTAGAGATATTCAACTTACAACTAATTAAAATACTTTATTATTCTTAGATAAGTAAATTTATAGTTATATAATGCTTTATAAAATACAAAAAGTCCATTATGAAAGACATGAGCAATTTAAGAAGAAAAGCTTTTATCAGGGGCATATCTGGTACAACTAATTAAGGATTCTTAGTTCTACTTGCCTACTTAGCAGGTAGCTGAAATCTCTATGCTCATCTGGCTTTCTTTCTCCTACTTTTCAGTATTATTTTCCATTATTGCATAAGCATTCTTTTTTGTTACCAAGTCTTCCCACTTGGTGGAGTATTGTGAATATTATGAAAAACACTGACTCTAAATATAATTTTTGAAATATTAATATGAAATGTTTATTAGTGTTATCAGACCAGACAGAACATATCCATGTAGCAAACTCATGTTCATACATTCATATAGATAAAAACATAAGTACACACATACACACAGAGCTCTCAGGTTTTCTTAATCTTCCTGAAATGTCCATACAACTGGTAGATGTCTTTTTAAAGATATCTATTTAAGTCTTTGCCCATTTTTCATTTGAGTTGTTTGTCTTATGGTTGTTAAATTGAAGAATTTCTTTGTATTTCTTCGATATTAGACCTTTATTGGGTATGTGGTTTCCACATTTTTTTTCCTATCCTTGACAAAATGGACTATCTGCAGAGAAGGAAAATGTCTTTGTGATACCTTGTAGTTTTGGCCAGTCTGTTAATCCTTCTTCCCACAATGATTCACAAATGCTTTTTGTTTTTCTTTTTAAATAGATGAAGTCTCAGTTCAGATTTCATGACTGTCACAATTTAAAAGTAATCCCACTTTGAAAAGCATCCACAGAAGTTCAATGTAGAGGTAAATATTTTGGTAATAAGTGTCTGTATAAAATAAGTTTATGATTTTAATAATAGAATTATGCATAGTATTAAATTACTGCTCTATTTTAATGTTTTCAACTTCATTATGCACAAATTAAATCCCCCAAAATAAATTAAACCATTTAATGACTATTACAGATAGAATCTTCAGTGTTGGGCTAAAGTGTATCTAATTCTTCTAGGAAATGAGTTAATGAAAAATAGTCTTTCCTTGAAAAATTATCAAGTACAGATTTTTTGTATTTATACATTTTTGTATTTATCATCAACATTTTTATGTTCAAAAATGGACTCCTATTATACATGTCTTTTGGTCATTATCAACATATTGGTATTTGTTCAAATTTCCACTGCCATCTGTGAACTGCTTTGAACCAAAACATAATGAGTGCTTAAAAAAATTCCATCTTACTTCTAATTCTGAAGTACCATAACATGAATTGCTTAATTTTCTTTTAGTTATTTGCATCACTTATCATTTTTGTAAATTTTGTGTTTACAGCAATTATACCAATAAGGTATATGCGTGAAGGAATTTTAAATTTATTTTCTAATTCAGTCTACTCTGACTGGGAGAAGAACAACAGAAATGGCAGCTTGGCGTTTTAACATGGTTTCATATTCAGCTCGGCTGCCAAGGCTAAACTTGTAATTAAGGGATAATCCCACAGCAAGACCAGACACATAAGCAAGTAAGCATAATACAAGCTTGTGTTTATGGGGCATCTCTATTTAGCTTTGGGTTCAGAGAAATATTTTTATGAAGGTTATGAAAATAATTACCATAAAAATATGCTGTTCTTTAAGTAGCCCCTTTTATGCTGATTCCAAACATATTCAATCATTGCATCTTTAGAGGCAACTTTTTGCAAAAAGAGAGAGAGAGAGAGAGAGAGAAACAGTTCCCAAATCATAACTACAATTTTTTAAAAAATCAAATAAAACCAACTTCATAAAAAGCTATTTTTTTTCTGAATTGGCAAGGAAGGTTGTGAAATGAATTATTTAAAGAAGGCTCTACCAATTCACTTTTGGGATTTTAAATCATCAAATAAAATTGTTTTGTATATTTTGCTGTATCTCTTACTCTAGGTGGCAATTTTTTTTGCTTCTCTATTCATAGTATTTATATGACACAGGTTTAACAATTCACACCCAGCTTTATTTTTGTTTTGTTCTTTACTGTGTTTTGTTGTTTGGTTCTTCCTCTATCTAGCTACAATGGAAGCATTTCCAAATGAGGAATAGAAATCAGAGAATGACCAAATTAGTAGAGGTTATGGTCATTAAGAACATGGGCTTTGGAATCAGACAGACCATGATGTTTTTCACTCGTTAGTCTTTCCACATATCTGCTTTGCTAAGCTTTTAAGCTTCTGTAAAAAAAGGGATATGCTGTGAAGGTTAAATTAGAGGTAATATGCTAAGTTCTGGTCATGATTTATGTGTATCTGGCAGTTTTCTATCATAAATAATTATAAAACAGGAAAAATATATGAAATACTATTTTTCAGGCATTGAAAAACTCAAGCATGTGAATGTTCATATAAGGAAAACAAATTAGGTGAACTCATTATTCACCAGAGTATTCTAAGTACTCTTCAAATCACAGCATAAAGAGATAGAGTCCTAACAACAAGCAGAGTTCTCACTGATGGAAAGTACAGAAATCATAGTTTAGCTTGCTGATGCTCCTAGATTTAAGCTGAGTCCTGAAGAGGAGAGTAAACTACAGATAAGGAGTTTCGGAAATTTGAAGAGGACGGGATTCTTTCTCTGAATGCTGAGTGCATGGGCATGGTAAGAGTCTATGCAGCCTGGGAGCAAAGAACTATTGGGATGCTATGATTTGATCAGAAATTAAGTAAAAAGCATAGAAAAATATGTTTCACAAATATAGATGTGTACTCCTTAAAACAATATTGGCAAAATGAATCCAGAAGAAAAAAAAACATTATAAACAAGTGATCGTTGTCAAGAGAATGCAAGGTTAATGTAACATTTGACAATCAATTAATGTAATTCACCGTGTTAATTGAATAAAGAAGAAAGATAGTATGGCCATTACAATCTATGCAAATAGCATTCGTGATAAAAATTTTAAAAATATTGTCACCATGTTGAATCATTTGCATTCTAACAAAAGAAAGTCATTGAAAACAAACAAACAAAAAAAACCAGTCACATTTAATGGTCACAGAAGGAATGCTTTTCCTTTAATGTTGAGAAGAAAGCAAGGATGACCTTTACCACCACTTATATTCATTATTGTACTGGAATTCACAGCCAGCGTATTAAATCAAGAAAATTATACAGCTTGGAAGGGAAGCGGTTAAACTTTCTATTTGTAGATGTTATGCATGTGTTCATGGAAAATCTGCACACACATATATACACGTACACACATGCACACACACAAGACAAACTATTAGAAAGCGTGATTACATTTAGAAAGGTGCTGGCTACAAAGTCAATCCTATATACCAGCAAAGGGCAACTAGAAAATGAAATCTATAATACAAATAGTATTTTCCAGTATCATCAAGAGAACTGCTTATTCCCTCCAAACAAAGACCATCAGGAATCCCCAGTAATCCAATAAAAGTAGATATATGGGCTTCTTACAACGAAGAGGCCGGTTTACTATTGGGGAGATATGGTATGTCTCAGATAATAGTAGTAAAGGATTTGAGCTTGTGTGAAGTGGTTGGGAAGGGTGAACAAATGGATTCCGCCTTGTCAGGAAGTGGAGGCAAGTCTATAATGAAGTACCTTAATTTTTTCTAGAAAACAAAAGGAACAGAACTGGGGAAAGCTGTATTTGAGAAAGAAGTAATAGTTACACATATTAACCAGGAAAGGAAAGGTTTGGCCATTTGCTTTTTCGAAGTGCTCATGCTTTTATTTGTACTAAGGCATCATAAAGAGGGAAAAGGTCTTGTTTTTTCTTACTTCAGCACAAGCATGGGGTCATTTTGGCTATAAGTGTTTTATAAAATGCTCAGGAGGAGAAAGCCATGACTTGGATGCTAGATTGGTCAAGTTCAGCAGAGAGTAGCAATTTAAGGCTTTTTTTCAGTCTAAATACCTGGGTTACAGTTAACTATTCTAAAACAAGACTACACTGTAACGACACCATCACCAAGAACTGCAGAAATAAATGGAAGAAAACCTAATAAAAGAAATAATAACCAATGTTTATGTATAGGAAAAGCAACGTGTTTAAGATGTCAGACCTCCCTAAATTGATTTTTTGATTCAATACAATTTCAGGCAAAAGTCCAGTTTTCATTTTAAGGGATCGAGATGCTGATTCAAAAATTTATATTAAAATATAAAACAAAAACAAGGAGAGAAAAATAATTCAATGGAACCAAACAGAAAGTTCAGAAATATAATCTATCTTACACAGTTAACTGATTTGTAAAAGTCAGGTTTATCAAAGTATAATGTACTTACCAAAAAATTAACCATTTTCAGGTGTACTGTTATATATGTAAATGCATATGTTTGTGTAATCACTGCCACAATCAAGTTATAGAATATATCCATTGCCCCTGAAAATTCCCTTATGTTCTTTCTTGGTTAATACCCTCTCTAATATTTACCTCCTAGCAACTACTAAAATGATATGTCTCTATACTTTCCACAATGACATATAAATAGAATCATACAGGAAGTAGCATTCTGTAAATGGCTTATTTTACTTAGCATAATATCTTTGAGATTCATCCTTGTTGCTGTTATCTGGGGTTCATTCCTTTTTTATTGCTTATTGATATTCCATTGTATGAATGTACCATAGTAGCTATTTCTATGTATAGTTTACTTCAGTCCCAAGATGTTTGATAAATTTCCACATTTCTGCAGTGCTTGCTTACAAGTTCATTTGTGAGCTGAAGATTTTTATCTTCCTGAAGATTGGAAACAGACAGGGTCAGAGTTAAGGCATTTTAAATTCTGATATTTCTGACATCATAGAAGACCATCAGAAAAGTTGAGGTGAAGTATTCAGGGGAGCAAGGAAGATTGTGTCTATGGGGAAAAGGAATAGCTTATAATTCATCTAGTAAAAATGTAAGTGCAGAGAAAAGACAATTTTGTGAAGAAATGGCATGGGTCCAGAGGACTGAAATGTACAGGTATACTCTGATAATCTTAAACTTTAACTGAACCCTATGATCCTGGAAAACAGTGTAGATTGAGAAAGTTCCTACCCATTTTGTTAGTGTCCAAGATGGTCTTAATTTCAACCTCCTAATGCTACACTCTTGGCCTCTCTTACTCTGGCCCTTTCAGAATCCAGATAGGTTACTTTCCACTTGGCTTCCATAGTCAACCCAGCAGAAAACATCATGAAATGGACACACCCTGTTGCTTATCGTCCACTTCTTCCATTCGCTCATCCCAAGTCCTTAAAATCTCTCCTGCCCTTGGCTTCTTCAGGAGAGGTTAACCCTATCTGTCTCCCCTATTGTGATAGCCTTCTAGTCTCTCTGTTCTTGATTGCATATAACTTTTAATAAAGTTTTCCTTGTCTGTTTGCACCATCCAATGCAGATTTTTTTCTGTGATAACTGACTATCTCCTTACATTCTCCTGGAGACTTGTTCTTCCACTAGCTTGCCTTTATCCCCAGGGAGATCTAGTTTACTTTCATTAGATACAGAGATTCTCTAAGCAGTGTCACTTTATACCCAGCATTGATGTTCATATAGTGAAAGGTAATGTCTTGGTTTGAGAATAATCATCTAGGGAAGAGGCACACTGTCCTCGGGGAGTCAAAATCTGTTTTAGAATGAGTAGTTTTTAATGCAAAGGCCGTCTCTGTTTCCTCAACACCACACTATATCTTCTCTCCCCAGATGCTGACTGGTCCTATTTAGGAATTATGTAAACATGTGTGACAGACAGTAAAGAGGCTGCTTACATACATATGCAATCTTATGTCTTTATGAGCACAGCTTCATAGTCACAGGAATGCTAGTTACCCAAATTGCAAGATACATCAGAAGATCTTCCTTCTTAAATAAATCCTGTGTTATCTATCCAGGCAGATGGAGAGCAACTGCTTCATTAACAAGTCAATGTACTTCCAAGCTTCCTACTGATGCTATGATATTTCCATCAATATACACTGTTCTCTAATTGTAACCGAAGTTTGCTGTCTCCGTGGTCCAAAGTGAAATATTACCAGTGAAGTCAATAGATAACCTTTGAAAGTGTATGTATTTGGTATAAAGTATGTATCTTTATCCATCTTTTCCTTCTTCTGGACTTCCAAATTTGAAAATAAAGCATACTAGAGAGCAAATGTTCTAAATTATTTAATTATTTCACCTACTTTAAGGAAATAGAAAAAGACAATACACAGAAAGTCAAAACAGTTATTTAGAAATTTATAAGCTTGATTAATCATGCTGAATTGCTCTTGACATCTAATAATTTTTAGTTTAAATAATTTTATTTTCTTGGATTTTCATGCTCTTAGAATTTTTCTAGCGTATATCTCATTCAGTTGTATCAGATAATCTCTTATTAGTTTTTTTTTTTAAACTTTTATGTTTTCTCTTACCATTTCTTATGTTTTCTTTTACTTTGAAGCTTCATTTTCTACATAATTTAGTCCTGTTCTCTAACTGCTTAATAGTCATCAGGTTATTATATTCACTCCTAAGTCAGCCAAGATATAATTAAAAATCAAGTAAGAATCAAAATTGCAATTAATTGTTTTCTAGCCATTTATTTATAATATATTTTGTTACAAGTTTTGGATTAAGCTGGATAAATTAAAAGTAGGCTTATTGTAATCCTGTCCAGCCATTCATATGGTCCAAATGAATTAAAACTCCTCCATACTGGGCATTAATATAAAGGTTGCCTACTTATTTGGGCATTGCAAACCAAGCAATAGAAGGCAGGTTTTAAGGAGGACTAAGCCATCAACACCCTGTTCTCCCACTCCTGATCCTGGCAAAAAGGAATATGACGATTTCTCTCCCCTATGCACCCCCCCCACACACTCTTCAGGATGGATGTTATTAGCAATGACGTTAGAAGTTCTTTTGGAATCTGAATTGGCAGTTCTGGCTCCCAGTGAATGGACTGGTTGGATGGTCAACTTATTTTCTTAAAGGTGGCTGTGAGTTGCTGTGTTTGTTTTAGAGTATCATCTGAACAAACAAGAGATGGGGCTTAGCCCTTTTATATTATTCTCCTGAGTACCCATCCCCAATACTGCAGTTCCTGTATATAAGAAAATTAGTTGAGTTCTTTGTTCCAAGGTTATTACATCAAAAGTTGGAACTTATTTCTCTATTGGCTTGTTTCACTCGGAGCTGATCACAGCAATGGGGTAGGTATTATTGGTCTTACAGTAAGGGCAACAAGTTTGATATAGTGTTAAAGGTGTAATACCCCAGACAATTAAGAGATTATTTTATTCAGTTCACTACAATAGGAAGAACTTTCATTAATGAACACATTAAAAAAGAAAAAAAAAGGAGGGACCCTGTGGCTTTAGAGACTGGTGAACAACAAAAGCATCCGCAAGTCTCATGGTAGTCATGAGATGGAAGTAAGTGGGCCTTATATCAGAATATGTGAAGGCAGTGTGGTCCCTTGTGATTCCATTCACTGGAACACGAAAGTGTAGGAAGGGGGTTTCTTAACCATCTCTATTTACTCTACACAGAGGATTCAGAAAAAGTCCAACATTGTATATAGATACCAAGGCAATCCTCTGTCAAGATCATGCTAACGTGTGAAATTATCTCCTGCTCATTGTGTATCTGAAGCCTATAATCAGTTCATTTCAGAATTGTTAACTTAAGGTGGATTTTTTTGCAATAAAAGAAGGTATACTTATTTTCCTATTATTGGGGGGGGGGAATAATGGTTTGGTTTCCATGTTCTAACAGATATATTCAGAAGTAACAAGACTGTTTCATATCTTACAGTAGAGACTTACATGTAATTCATGGAAAAATATCTCATGTTTTTTGTCACTTCCCTTGTTATATCCAACAAAAAGTATTTTAGGGGAATGGAATGGCTCAAGCTTTATGATAATACTTATGCCAGATTTGGGGGCTCAACTTATTCCAGCTGACAGAAAGACTGTCATATGGAAAATAGCCAAAGTTTTGGTGATGGTAAACAGGCTTTTCAGAGGGTCTCCAGTATCAGAGTCTCCCGAACTCATTATAGTCTCTGTTCACCTCTCATTTACTTTGACAATTTATTTTCTTCATGATTCATATTTATTGAGGCTTCCTAGCACTAAATCATTGTGAACAAAAATAAAAGCTTTTATCCCACATCGTATTTGATTTTTTTTCCTGAAATTGTATCTCTCTTCTCTTCTGTCAGTCATTTCTAAATGTTCATGCGTTTCTTTTGCTTTAACAACAAGCAGGGGAGTTTGGTAGCAGTAACATAAAGGACTGGCATAGCCAAAATTCAAACTGAGTGATTAAGAAATGAAGATGTGAAAGCTGAGTATGAACTACTCCTTCAGGAGCTATTTGTGACGGGAAAGAGAGAAACCCATTGGCATTGGATCATATCTCATGGAAAACAAATTCTCCAAGTCCACCATAATCCCTTCATTCTGTCTACTAATGTTCACAGTCTGTTCTCTGAATTTACTGAGAAAAAAATAATTTCTTTTAAAAAAGTTAATTATCTAAGTATATCAGGAATCTTAATGATTAGGGAGTACTCTGATAAGAGAAAGAAAACATTTTAGTGACGTCATATTATTTAGTGAACTAAGAACCAATTTCTACAGTATGAGCAAAAAATACAGTTAAGGGCATACCAGAATAGGTAGTAAAACCTTTACCAAAGTGCTTTTCTTTATAGATGGAAAGGGTGGTGATGGAAAGACAGGATGGAATCCCACTCAAAATTCATTCAGATATGACGCCTGATTATGCCACACACATGCGTCATGAGGGCATGAAAAGTTTTAGCGTTTGAATAATGAGGCCTTCTGAGAGGGCAGAAAAGTCACCTAAACTGGTCAGAAATGGCTTAAAGAGCATAAAGGAATGAATAGACTTTGGTTTTATTGTGGGGTGGGGCAGATCCAAGGGGCCTTCACATAGGGCCACATTTGCATAGTTTGAACCTACTGGCACCAAAGGAAAGAGCACCAATTTTTTCTCATCAACTTCCCAAGATGGGGGTCTGAAGGGGATGGGAGAGTGGCAGAGCTTGAAAGCTATCGGCAGGCAAACATCAAAAATGATCTCAGACTCTGTTGCAGAGAGGAGTCATTCTAATGTTCTAAATGTGAAGAAGCACTTCCCTGATTCCATGCCAAATTATGACCCTAAAGGTCATTAAAAATAAAAGAAACTTTAATCTTCAACTACAACAGAGTTCTTCAGCCATATTCTGGGGGAGGTGAAAAGAAGGGGTCCTCCTTATTAGAAGGCTACATCTGAAGTAATCAACCCAGTCTAAATTCATTCAATCGTTCCTTTGTTTTTTTGGACAGATTAATTTTAGCTGAAAGAGCAACTGTCTGGGACACTTGAGTTTTTCCCAGAACACCGACTTTTACAGAAGTTTTCTGAAGTAGGGGAGAGAACAGAGTCTGTAATATGACCATGACACTGGATCAGAGCTTAATTTTATCTTAAAGACTAGGTTAGCAACAGGACCAGGAGTAGAGGATAAGGTTGACGCATGAATGAAATTAGCCAGAGATTCTAAATTCACAGGCTGAGGCCAAATGTGAGGCCATGGTATAGAAGTGATAGAGAGAGGGGGTGTATCTAGCTATGAAAAATGACAGCAGTGTTTCTGTGTTCTCTTTTGCTTGTTTGATTTTTCACATTACACCAAAGGAAAATGTGGAAGACTTTTTGGAGAAAACAGCATAAAATTGATATAACCATCCTTAACTAACTGCTGATGATGGATAAAGTCGTTTTTCAGGGAGTCTCAACTAAACAAACGTTACAACCTTTTATGCCATTCCTCCTTTTAGAGAGATGGACAATATTAGAACCTGAAAAATTGTTACCCAAATTGTCCCCAGAGCTGTACCCATGAAGACAAAAGCCTACAAATCACCAGAGGGATGGGGCACTATAGTTTTGATAAGCTTCAACAAAGTCATTTTGGGTTAAACTCTTCAGACTTTGTCTTTCTTATCTCGATGAAAAAACATCCAACAAAGACAGAGGTGACCCCAGTTTGAAAAATCCTATAGGACTTAAATATTCATCCCCTGTCTGATTTTTAATTGCATTCAGAATCTTCAAGGACTCTTATATAGAACAAATGATAAGAAGTGAATTATTCCATAGGAAAGGTGGAGGAGTGTTAACTCAGACCCACTACTTTTGGGCAAGCACATATTCTGGTGGTCACAGATGGTTAATGATTTATATGTACCTTTGTTCATAAAGAGGAGAAGACATTTGGACACCATCGCATCAGTGGCACTTAGAAGAAGAGGTGAGACTTACAAGATCATATTTTGATTATTAGAATTAAAAAAGTGCTGCTAAGCAAGACATTATTTTGAAACAGAAATATCTCAACATGTTTTATTACAGATTTAATGATGAAAAATAATCTTGAAAAAATCAACCATACTTCTCAAAGTAAGATGCCAAAATCAATAACTTCCTCCAGAAATATGAGAAAAATTTATTTTTGTACTTTGCATTGGTTGATTTATGGACCTGACACAAATTTATCTTGACAAGTTCATTTTTTCTTAAATTGCATAGCATTATTTTATATGAAAAGTATTGGTTTTAGTGTATTTGTTATGAATATATGCCAAGAATCCACAGTACTTGGAGTACATGTCAACACTGTCATTTGCTAGCTTTGTGAAATTGGCAGCTTGATTAATCTCTTTGTGCCTCAGTTTCCTGATCTGTAAATTGAAAATGATATTATACCTACTACATATGATTCTTGAGAGGTCTAAATATATAATGCATGTTAAATATCAACAAAACATCTACCACATACAAACATCAAGTTATTATCTATGTAAATGGTATTTTCCCCTTTGCTTAAAATGAGAAGTTTACGGCATGGCAGGTGGGAATTCTGTCACTGAACTACTGTCGCATCACCTGAGAAAGTTTTCTTTTTAATTAGAGAGGTCATGGGTATACAGAACAATCATGCATAAAATAGAGGGTTCCCATATACCTATTATTAAGACTTTTCATTGTTGAGGTCCTTTTGTAACAACTGATGAAAGCACATTTTTATAATTGTACAATTAATGGTTTAACTTAGGGTTCACTGTGTAGTGCAGTTTCATGGATTTTTAAAAAAATTATTCTATTACTATATACATAACCTAACATTTCCCCTTTTAACCATATTCAGGAAAATATTTCAGTACTGGTAATTATATTCACAATGCTATACTACCATCATCACCATCCATTACCAAAACTTTTCCATTATTCTGCCTAGGAACTCTGCACATTTTAAACCTTAACTTCCTATCCCCCACTCTATCCCCTGGTAACCTATGTTCTGGATTCTGACTCTATGGGTTTGCTTATTCTAATAATTTCAAATCAATGGGATTATACATTATTTTCCTTTTGTGTCTGGCTTATTAACTCAATATGATGCCTTCAAGGTTGATCCATATTGCTGCATGTATCAGAACTTCATTCCTTTTATGGCTGGATAATATTCCATTGTTTGTATATGCCACATTTTCTGGACATTCAGGTTGCTTCCATCTTCTGGCATTTGTAAATATTGCTGTTATGAATACCGTTGTGAAAATACTCGTTTAAGTCTCTGCTTTTAATTCTTTTGGGAATATATCTAGAAGTGGGCTTTTTGGGTTATATGATAATTCTATACTTAGCTCTCTGAGGAACTGTCTTTCACAGTGGCTGCACCATTTTACATTGTCACTAGTAAAGAAGGAATGTTCCTATTTCTCCTAAACCTCTCCAACACATGTAATATTCTGTGTATTTTTTAATAGTAACTATTATAATTGGTGTGAAATTGTGTCTCATTATGGTTTTGCTTTGCATTTCCATGATAGCCAATGAGGTTGAACATCTTTTCATGTGCTTTATAGCCATTTATATATCTACTTTGGAGAGATGTCTATTTAAGTCTTTTGCCCATTTTTCAGTTGGGTTGTTTGTCTTTTTGCTATTAAATTGAAGGGTTTCTTTATGTATTTTGGCTATTAAATCTTTATTGACTATGTGGTTTTCAAATATTTTCCCATTTTGCAGATTGTCATTTTATTCATGATAAATTCCCTTGAGGCATAAAAGTTTTCATAAACCTTTTTTTCTTTTTTTAATTTGGATATGGTCCTATTCATCTATTTTCTCTTTTGTTGCTCATGCTTTGGGTATAAGGTCAAAGAAACTCTTGCCTACCACGGGGTCCTGAGATGATTCCCTACATCTAGGAATCTGATATTTCTTGCTCTTAAATTTAGGTGAGAAAGTTTTTTAAGGTGAAAATACTGACTGCTTATCATAACATTTATCTTCATTGCTTTACATGCTTCAAATAGATGTCTTGAGCTCTGTTTAGATCTTTTGGTTATTGAATCCTATTTTTAAACTCCTGGATAGTTCCCAAGAAAGCTGATCCTGTCAAGTAAAATTCAAAAGGAAGGCATGAGCTCCTTATTTGATAGAAATACAATAATAAATAAAAGAACATAGTCTTGGGGCCAAATGACAGATTTTCATTCTCCATTACTGTCCAGATTTACCCTGGCTGACATAATCACTTGAAAAGTGGCTAGTATAAATTGAGATGTGTGGTAAGTATGCAATATAGACTAGATTTTGAATACAATATAAAAAAAACAGCTTAATATTGATTATATTTTGAAGTGGTGGTATTTTGTGTATATTGATTAAATGCAATATATTGAGATTGATTTCATTTTCTATCCCTTTCTACTTTTATAATTTGGCTACTAGAATTATTATTTTGTGTGTTTTTGATTAATTATTTGATCAATATGGAATCATGGCTGCCAGGTTTCCAGGCTGAAACTTAACATGTTAATAACAAAGAATCCAATATGGTCATATGCTTTTCAACCATTGGCCTCCTCTTGGGTATGTTAATCTTCCCACTCCTGCATTCTTTCTTTTTAAATTTGTGTGAGACACATTTAATCATTGCTTTGAGCTTTAACACATACATATTTACTTTCATTAATGAGGTTTTATAGATTTTTATTAATTATTAATTTCTGTCATCTACCTTGAACTGACCATTTTATTTTGCATTATTTCTCTTTTTCAAGTTTAATTTTCTGATATATTTTGTAAATTGAGATCCATATTTATGATATCAGTTTTTATTTTACACTTTTTAAATTTCCATGTTGAAGTTTACTTTATAACTAAATTAAAACAGGCATTTTTATATATATTGTTTGTATCGTTCATTTGTCAGTATCATTTTAGCATAAACTCATCATTTGTATATACCATAGCATGTAGAAAATAACTTGGAGTCATCTAGAATTATTAAATAGAAACTTTTATCCTTTAAAATTCTCTATTACTAGCATTGCTGCCTTTTGACATTTATTGATGCAAAAGAGAAGATGGAAGGAAATTGCTTTTTGTTCAATTATAGGTTGTGTGTATTTCTCCGTACTCTCCTTGATGGCTGAAGCTGTTGTGCTCCAAGATAGCATTCTATTTATTTCTTTGTATTTGATTTGGAAAGAGCACAATGGAAAATTGGTGACAAAGAGGTCAGGGGAAAAGGTATGTAGATCTTTCTGAGTGGGCTAAAAATATGAAGATATTTTGTGAATGAGCACCAGAGGGTGACTTCAGCAGAGGATGGTTTTAATAATTAAGTGGATAAGATGACCCATTCTGTGCATACCTGTCAGCCTCTTTCCCCAGCAACTCCTGTCATTTCCCAATGGGCTCATGAACAAAGCGGTCATGGTGGTAGGGATGGAGATATTGCACGGACTCAACAACATGGACTTCCACTCACCAAGGCTGACCTGGCTACAGCCACTGCTGAGTGCCCAATCTGCCAGCAGCAGAGACCCACACTCAGCCCCCGATATGGCACCGTTCCCCGAGGTGACCAGCCATGGTGGCAAGTTGATTACACTGGACCACTCCCATCATGGAAGGGGCAGTGATTTCTTCTAACTGGAATAGGCATATACTCTGGATATGGGTTTTCTTTCCTTCCACACAATGCGTCTGCCAAAACTACCATCAGTGAATTTACAGAATGCCTTATCCATCATCATGGTATTCCACACAGCATTGCTTCTCATCAAGGAACCCACTTCACAGCAAAAGAAGTTCAAAAATGGGCACATGATTATGGAATTCTCTGATCTTACCATGTTTAACATTATCTAGAGGTAGCCGGATTGATTGAATGGTGGAATGGCCTTTTGAAAACTCAATTAGTGTACTAACTAGGTGGCAATACCTTGCAGGGCTGGGGTGATGTTCTCCAGGAGGCTGTGTATACTCTGAATCAGTGTCCACTGTTCAATGATGTTTCTCCCATAGCCAGGAACCAAGGGATGGAAATGGGAGTAGCACCACTTACTATTATCCCCAGCAATCCACTAGGAAAATTTTGCTTCCTGTCCCTGTGACCTTGATCTCTACTGGTCTACAGGTTTTCGTTTCAGAAGGGGCAATGCTTCCACGAGGAGAAGCAATAATGATTCCATTGAACTGGAATCTAAGACTGCCATCTGGTCACTTTGGGCTACTCATGCCCTTGGATCAACAACCCAACAAGGGGATTACTGTACTGTCTGTGGTGACTGACCCTGACTATCAAGGGGAAATAGGACTGCAACTACACAATGGGGGTAAAGAAGAGTTTTCCTGGAATAAAGGAGATCCCCTAGGGCGTTTTTAGTACTCCCATGCCCTGTGATTAAAATCTATGGAAAACCGCAAAAACCCAATCCAAGAAGGACTACTAATGGCTCTCAAACTTCAGGAATGGAGGTTTGGGGCACCCCACTAGGCAAAGAACCATGGCCAGCTGAAGTGCTTACTGAGGGTAAAGGGAACATGGAATGGGTAGTAGAAGAAGATGGTAATAAATATGAACTACGACCACATGATCAGTTACAGAAACAAGGACTGCATTGCTGTTTTGTTCATGTTATAGTATTTAATTTGTAAGATATGAAGTCCAACAGTAAATATTACCCAAGGACTTGCACCCTATTCTGGGGAGAGTTAATGTGTTTCTGGTTGTAAGCAGGAAAGATGAGTATTGTTAGGTGAGGAAAAAATGCATCTGTTACTGTTTTCTATTTGAGATTAAATATGGTTTAAGGTGATGTGTATAACTGCCAAGTTGGTAAGGCTGGACTTTTGTGGTCAGGTTCATGTGTCAACTTGGCCTGGTAGTGGTGCCTGGTCTTCTGGTCAGGAAGCATTAACCTATCTGTTGTTATGAGTTCATTTCATGAACTTAATTCAGATTACATTGACAGCATCCACAGTTGATTGCATTTGTAATCAACTAAGGGGCGTGTCTTCTGCAATGAGCGGTGCTTAATCTAATCATTGGAAGGCTTTTGAGTAGGATTCAGAAGAGACAGTCTCTTTTCTTGCTTCAGCAGGTGAACCCCTCCTGTGAAGTTTGTCCAGACCCTTCATCAGAGTTGCCAGCTTTTACAACCAGCCCTACAGACCTTGGACTCTTACATACTCACGGTTGCCCAGCCAGCCTCTCCTGAGAGTTCACTAAAGAACTTCATCAGAGTTCACCAGCTTGTGACCTGCCCTAAAGACCTTGGACTCTACATTCCCAAGGTTATGTAAGACACATTTATAAATTTTATATCTACGGATATCTCCTGCTGATTCTGTTTCTTTAGAGAACCCTCACTGATACAGCAGTTATCCCCTTGAAACTATATGAAATACAGAGGTAATACTCCTCAAAAATCCTTAATAAATGGGGAAGGGAGTGAGTCATTTAATGCCCCAGATCTGATCCTCTGCAGAAATGATTTTGATGGCCATTCCATAAGGTTTCATTTTGGATTTTCTTCTTTCTGGATCTCTCCCATTCCAACCCTTCCCTGCATTCTGTAAGATTAACTCTCAAATCAATTACCAGCAGTCAGGTTCATGTGTCAAGAAGTGCCTTGAGTTTAGTGAAAGCAGAATAAGGTCATCCAAGATTTTTTCTGTTAATTTCTGCAAAAGCATGCTCCTTTCTCATAGAGGAGAATTTTGAGCTAGCTATCATTTTCCTTCAAGGCGGCCCTGTAAATACTCTACCTAATAGATTACACTGATGCTTCTGGCATGTGGTGGGTATAAAGGTATGTTTTTTTGTTTGTTTTGTTTTGCTGTTTGGCATGGGCAGGCACCAGGAACTGAACCCAGGTTTCTGACATGGCAGGCTAGAACTCTGCCTGCTGGGCCACTGTGGCCCACCCTGAAGGCACATTTTAAAAATCATTCTTCCTTTTCAATTAATTTGTTCATACTCAGTATCAAAAAAATAAAATGTAGGACATTCTGCTTTTGTCCAAGATGGAGTACTAGATCATATTACCATCCATCCTTAATAACCAAATAACTGGAAATATGTGAAACAATATTTTTTTGATATTGGATAAAAGGCAGTGCAGGGTAGTGATCCCTGAGAAAGGGAGAATAAAGTTAGTGAAACCTGTGCTTATGCCCAGCTTAGTGCCTGGAGAGAGGTAGTGGGATAAGCAGAGCCAGTGGTCTCTCCAAGCTGAGCAGATAAATTTGGAGATTAGACGAGGTCAGGGTGACCTCAATTCACAGAGCAGAGTACCAGAAAGGAGAGATTTGTACAGAAAGAAGGCTTCAGAAATTTTCAGAAGGTCTTTTCTCATGGAGTAATTAAGTGCATGCATTTGAAGAAACTACTTGAGACTGGGGCAAGAATGCAAGAACAAGAAATAAAAGGTATACAGATTGGAACAGATGACTTTATGTAAAGATGATATAATTCTCTCTCTTAAAATCTCTAAGAAGCTACAAAAAAAAGTCACCATATATCTCTGACTCTTTCACCTTCCTTTTCTACGTTTAAGGGCCCATGTGATTTCGTTCAAGAGGGTATGATATTTTAATTTTGAATGGCCATCAAAATCATCACTGCAGAGGATCAGTTGACCTCAATATTTCAAGGTCAACTGATCAGTAATCTTAAGTTCCTCTGCATAATTTTCTTTTGCCTTGTAAGAGAACATATTCTCCGGCTGCAGGGATTAGAGAAAAGATATGTTTGGGGGTTTGGGGGCATTATATGGCCTACCACAAATCTCAAAAGCAATGTACTAAAAGAAAATAGCCAGAGTCAAAAGGCTACATACTATATGATCCTGTTTGTATGACTTTATGGACAAGAGAAACAAGAGGAAACAGAAGAAAATCACTAGTTCTAGGAATAGGGGGTAGGGGAAAAGAGGTTGGCTATGAACAGGCACAGGGGAATTTTGGAGGTTGATGGAATTGTTCTTATCTTGAATATGGTTGCATGACTGTGTTTGTTAAAACTTGAAGAAGCATACTCTAAAAATTATGAACTTTTTGTACATTAATTATACCTTAATTTTAAAAGAAGAGGGGGGAAGAATATAAGAAGAACACAAAATTAGGTACCTGTGCAAAAAAAAAAAAAGGTAACATAATTTGTGGAACTTAACAAAATATATTTTAAATATGAATGCATACTAATTAAAACAAGATTAGAAAAGTGATCTTTAAAAATAAGGATGATATATCATCAGGATCCACTAAGTTAAAACATTTGCATGGGGTCCTCATCAAGAAGTCATGAACTGGAAATATCTTTAGAGTAGAGAATAGTATAGACCTTAACCTTTAGCTACTACCCAGTGGCTCAAAATTTTAAGAAACGAGAGGAAGCCTGTGTAATTATTGCACTGATATTCCTTGTAAATGCTTAGGAACAGTTGTCAATTAACCAGAAATTATAGGATATTCATATTAGGTAATCCAGTTCCTCAACAATTGTCCTGGATGCCATCCTCTGTTTGCCACTATCATCCAGTTTAATATGTAGAGGGTTTCACAATATTCTAAGTTGCATTAGAATAGCAGAAATAGATTTACCATTTTAATTGTTCTTTTATTTTCAATAATTTCTTAACGTCAATAAAAATATTATGAGTGTCAATGCAGTCAGTTATACATTACCAGTAGTATGGAGCATACAATGTCAATTTGTTGGAATTAATGATGCAAGAACCTAAAATGCCCTTGTGGCTTTTCTTAGTACACTCCTTTTTAATCTGCTGCTCTTTGGAATTTAGCCAGTGCAATTTATTCCCATTGTTCAAAGTGTGAAGAAATGAATCTCATAAATTGCTACAAACAAATTTCTTTCTTCCCACTTACTACGCCTCATATGCTCCACAGGAACTAGTACACTCAGAGGTCACTGCCATTAGAAAAACAACTTTGCACTCCACTTGTTTTTATCACATTCTCCTCATTCATTACAGGTAAAGGGTTAGTGATTTTCACCATTTGTTCAGAAATATTGCAATTCTATATATTGTTTAGATAATTTTATTTTACATGTGCCCATATAATACATATATTTCTAAATAATAGTTAGATATAAATGTGGTTAAGTCACAAGAAAACAAAAAAAGATGGTAATATTTTGATAGCTATTATTGATGCATTATATCTTACCAATTTCAACAGTAAATGAATCAATTCCACATTTTAGTTTCTTGTTGTTTGATTTTCTCCATAGCTTTTACGTTATAATTTCAATGCCACAGTACTGACAAGAACATGAATAAACTCTAAGTATTTTTGTGTTCATGTTTTAAAAGTAATATATGTGTCAATGTCAAAACAAGAATCTCAGGGATGCAAGGGCAGTTCAGTGGTAGAGTTCTCGCCTGCAATGCAGGAGACTCGGCCCAGATGCAATTCCATTATGGTTTCCCTAGCCCTGCTCTGGAGAGAACAGGATGATGCTTATGCCAACAGTCGGTGCCTGCATGTCAGTGCCAGTCTATTGGGTAGCAGCCTGAAAGACTGAACCAGGGAACTCTTAATTTTCTGTATGATTTTTTCTGTAAATCCACAACTTCTTTAATTAAAAAATTAAAAGCAATATCACTTATCAAATCAGTAATCTAAATATATTGCATCAGAAATGTGCAATTGTAAAACAGATATCCATACCAATATAAATATTTGGCTTACCTACTTTTACATTAAAAATAAAACACTTCCAACTTCATCTTTATCACTGAAAATTTGAATCTTATCCAAAGAACTAATAAAATGAAGAGGCATAGCCATATCATGTGGACAATAAAATATTCAAGAATATATGTACTGTTTTTAAAAGTGAGTTTGGGAAGAAAAAAGGTTATAATACCCAATGAAAATCTAAACTTAATCAGACAGTGAACTAAATCCTTGCATTTATTTTCTGCAGTATTTATTTTTTTAATATACACTAAGCATTTAGTCAAAATTTTGAAAACTAATAATTTTTAATTATTAATAAATATGATTAATAAGATGTGATCAAAAACGAGAGAGACAATGCAAAGCAAAATTAATATTGGCTTAGCCAATCCTCTCCCATCCTCTTTATAAACACATGAGATGTAACATTCCTTGCCATTTTAAAAAATGTTCCATTTATTGATTGTAGAAACAGATATTTGCCAGTTTCCCTGCAGCAACCTTTCCTTAACATCCATAAATTCCACATAACTCCCTCCTCACTTCTTAGCTTTTTTGCATACGCAATGTTTTCCATGCACAGAGACTTTAATAAAGGCACTATATTGTGAGGCCATATGCCTGCACACATTAAAAATATGGGTTGGTTCAGTGATGTGGAGTAGTACTCCTCCTTTAATTCAAAGCACCTTTAAAAATACAAGTATATTAACTGGAAGAGGAAATCAATTAAGTACAATGCAAACCATTATAAGATTGCTGGAGAACATCCTCTAGAATGTTACAAAGCATAAGCCATATTCATAATCAGGGATGAAGATGGGGTAAATATGAATTGGAGAATAAGAGATGGTCAAGGTGTGGTGACACCTTGGGAATAACTAGAGTTAAGAGTTAATTTGGGTAATTTTGATAATATAGAGAGAGTAGTCATCACATTCCTCATAATATGGAATATATCTGTTCTGCTTGATTAGAGCAGTAATTTCTATAAGTTTATATAAACTAAATATATAAAACAAATATATTACTGATACCAGGAAGTAATCTCTATTATGTCCACCACCATGGGATCCAGAAATACACAATATCTAGAACTGCAATTGTGAAGGGAAAATAAAATTTCAACTGGGGGTGTGTGGGGATAGTTCAGTGTAGAATTCCCGCCTGCCATGTGGGAGACCCGGGTTCAATTCCCAGCCCATGGATTTCCCAAACAAACGAGCAAACAAACAAATGAAAAACCAAACAAATCAAAATTCAGCAAATGGTGCTGCACTAGGGAATACTCACATGGAGAAAGAATGAAATGTGAACACCACCATACAGCATACAGAAAAATAAATTCCAACCTAGGATGAGCCCAAACATTATCCTAGCCACTTTTCATCTAAAGAATAGCCAATATTTGGTGACAGAGAGATAAAAAATTAACCCCAGAACTGTACCATATTTTTACCTGAATTCTGCTTGCAATTTACTATGTAGATAGACTGAGGTGAATATTAGTGAAGTATTTTTAACATGACTTTCATAGAACACATAAAAAGAGAAAATACATACAACTGGCTGGGATTTGAAAGTAATATGGTGAAGATAATTGAAGAGACTATTAGTATTGTGGGGGAACACAGATATGAGAGAAATCAAGTAAGGAGCTCTCAAATTCAAAACTGGAGAATATTCTGTAGGCAACATGTTGGCTGTGGAGTGGGGGCATGGTCTGGAGTTTACAGCAAAGCTAGCTGGACCTGGAACATGTAGCAGCATGAGTATTAGGGAGATTTGTCACAAAAGAAGCAAGTATTCACATACAAAATAATTTTGCATATGCACAATCATTCTATATATACTAAAAGACATGTTAAAAAAAAACTAAAACTAAAAACTTGGTAGTTTAGCGAAAAGGAATAGGCGTTGCAATTTTATATCTTCGAGCATGTTATAAATTGTTGTGTTCTTTTGTTATATTCCGTTCCACTAATACTAAAAAAGTTTTATTTAGAAGAAAAACAATATTTATTTTATTGTAATATATTTGTACCAGCAACACTTATAAGCACATAAAATTACAAATAAAGTGTTGTTTTGATTTTTAGGTGAGCAACTGGAAACCTAGCTGATACACTTCTAACTCACGTCTGCTGGGCTCACCATACATTTGGACTTCAGTGCCTTCACTTCAAAATAATCCTGGAGTTCTCAAGGGATGCTCACATGTTCTCCCAAGCCAGGCTGCTGCCTACACAGGTCCCTTGTTTGACACATTTGCAGCTGAACACAATTCCTTAAGAAGCTTCACTTTTGTCACAATGTATTATAAGAAAGCCTATGTCCATGCCAACCTAGAAAGTCCTTCACCTGAGTGTTCTGAGTAGCAGAATTATAGAGGTTCCAAGGAGAGGCAGAAAGTTCCTCTTCTTAGATTTGGCATGCGCTGTCATCAGATCCTACTTAGAAGATTTGTTTTGGCCGAGAGTACCTGGAAGTGTCTCAAAAAGAACTGTTCTGCCTCTAAACTCTCTCATTCCACAGGCCACATTCCTGGACTACTAAAAACGAGTCCAGGAGAAAGCTGTACAGATGCCATTCCACTCCTTTCTCTCTCTGAAGGGTAGCATATCTAAACTGAAATATTCCTATTAATGTTAACAGTCTTTAAGTCATTTATAGATTGCTAAGGACTTTTAAATACTGATAGCTGTGATAGCACACCACAGGAATGAAAAGAAAGGAAAATCTAAACAAAAAAATCATACTTCAAACTCTTGCTAAATTAATATACTTTAATTTTGAGTGAACAGTACTAGGATTCCTAGCTGAGATTCCATAACTGCTGGATTGACCTCTCATTTTTTGTGCTTTAAAACTTTCTCTCTCTATGAATCTATTGCATTTGCTAATCACTTATTCATTCTCATTTGGATCTTAACCCTTTGCCCACCAAATGGCATTTTATTTTTTTGTAGAAATTTCTGCTTCTATCCAATTTCTAGCATTACTAGCCTTAAGAATGGGCCAGGAGTTTTGCACGTGCATCATGTGATCTCTGGAAAGGACAACGTGTGTCTCAAACACTTAGCCTAAGTTCACAAGTATGCACACATGTGCACATGCCCACATGTACCTCCCTACCTCATGAAAGCTTGATTTCTGCTATTTTTACTGCTTAGTATGGCATATCATACCATAAGTTTCATTTATCTGTTTAAATGTCAGGTCACATTTTTATTTTTGTTTTCTATGAATCTATACAAAAGAAAAATAAGCTGATGAGTAGAATGAAAGACACAAGTATATACTTAGCAGCCAGATTATAGAGACCTTTTAAAAAAAAATGTCTTCAGGGATTGACAGTTTTTAATCCAGGAGAGTTGCATTGACAAAATGGCCAACCTAGAATTTACTTTTCATACTCTAATACAATTTGAATAGACATTTCTTTTTTAATAGCCTTGTTTTTCAGGCTGAAAAGAATCATTCTAATTTATCCTACAACTTCTTCCTCAACTTCATGAGAAGACAAGAAAAATTGAATTTGAGAGGCTTACTGAAAATTTAAATAGTGAATATAACACAACAGAAAATCAATAAAACTAGTAATTCCTGCCTATTTGCCCTTGCTCATTTCCTAAATGTGTCAAGACAAAATGCTACTTGCCCAATGTTGTTTACATGTCTTTGTTTAGCTTATCACAAAGTTTTGTTCAATAAAATTATAGGTGTTATATTTCAAAGTGTTATTTTTATAGCATTGCACTACTCTAAGTGTACAGATATAAGTATATTGTATGTACATATATGTAATTGGTATAAAATATTCAAATTTGCAAAAGAAACCTCCAACATACATTTTCTTATTTGTGGTTCAGAACTATCCTACCATTCGTATGTTATTATCCTTCTAGCCTCTCAAAGGTGAGGATATTAAAATTCTGGAAGTTTAAATCTACTTGCTCAAATTAAAACCAATCCAAACAACTTGTAAATGCCAACTTCAGAACTTAAACCTAGTCTTTTAAAATCAAATCCCTCAAATCTTGCAGTCAAATACAACGCTTTCGTTCCTTAAGTTGTTAGAAGTCTTCTTATGTTATACTTTCCCTCGATCAAACATGAATAAATCAAATCTTTTAAATCATTAAATGTGTAGAAGTGTGTCCTATCAGTGGATTTTGTTTACATAGCTTAAGTTTGCATTTTTCTTTTCCTGTACCAATTAGATTAGTTCATAGCATAGTTCAAGATATAAATTCAGTCTGGAGTTAAACAAGGATAACTTTCTTTGAAAGATTCAATCACACGTAGGCTCCTTCAACAAGGCTTTTAGGTCAGTGACCTGGTGGTAAAGGAAAATTAAATAACATGATGTATTTCAAGTTAGTTAAGTTGGATTTTAAATTTGGGTCTCACTAGATTTCATGTTCAAATCATTGGGAGACCAAGACAACAACGTGTGGGAAAAGATAGGTATTCACAGGTTCCAGAGAGAGAGGGTGCTATGATGAGTTCGCAGGAAGCTGGATCATCTCTAGAGTCTCAACCAGCAAGTGGGCAGCACACAAACAGCACAGGAAGGACTAGTGGGCATGTGTCTTTAGTGTGGTCCTTGGGTGGAGATTAGACTTCTCAGGTTAATAAGATAAATGTGTGCAAACATGGGAAGGGACCAGAGGTTCATGGCCATGGGGAAGGTTAGCTCATCATTTGGGGCCAACTTTGGGGTTGGGGTGAAGAGTGGGAGTGGTGTGGGTAGTGGCTGCAGATGTGGATTTGAGCTTTGGGGAAGTTTATGCCTCAAGGATAGAAAGATGTTTAGGTCCTAGGTCAATGGGCAGTGTTGATATGTTACTTATCAAAATTTTGTGTGCTGTCTCAGCATCAATCTGACTTAGCCATAGCAGGACAGATGCAAAGGCAGCACACAAAATTTTGAAGAGTAGCATATCATATATTGTATTTCAAGGTTTTAAAAAGAAAAAATGGCCTCCCCATAAAAAAGCAGTTGGTCACTGGATATACAAGTGGTCAATTAAACCAGTCCCTTTACCTAAAAAGTAACTGGATCCAGAAACCAAAGTATCTGAGTTCTAAGAACTTGAACCCTTTGGGGTATGAAGTCCTGGCACTATAAATTTATTTTTCTTAAGTAAATCATTACAAAAGAGTTCCTTTCTAGAAACAATATTGATTTTATGTTCAGGACCCTGACCTTAGGGACAACAATTGTTTAATTATTGTTGGTTTGTCATCTGTTCTTTGTTTTTGTTTTGTATTTTTTTCTAGGTAGATCTCAGGTTAAGAGGGTAGAATTAATCAAATTCTACAACTATATGAATTATCACAATTAATGCTAGATTTCTCTTTTATAATTTACAGCTATTTATCCCTATGTATACATATTTAATCCAAGAAAATATTATTCTGTTGTTTATTTTTCTATTTTTTACTTAATTGCTTCAATTAATATAGTTTGTCACTTACACACATGTCATAAGCATGATCAGGATGGTGCCAGTTCACTCCCAAGGATGACACTGAACTGGAGGGACCAGAAGACAGACGACAAAAGCAATTGGTCAGTTGTAGGGAATACAAGTCTAGACTAAAGCTAAGTAACTTTATGCTCAGGAAATGGTACTTTTCTTTCAAGGTAAAGAAGCAGATGTGAAAAGGGCTTGCAACAGCATCTACAAGACTACTAATCTTCATGTGCTAGGGAAGATCGAAGGGTCAGACTGTGATTGAGCCTTGTCAATGCCACCCACATGGAGATGTACAAAACTACAAGGGTACAATGGCAGAGGTGTGCCCTGACACCACCTCTATGATAGACAACTGCATTGCCTACAACTTTCCACATTCTTGCAAATGTCTCCTCTACTATGGGTGCGAGGCTTTCCTGGAGAACAATGAATATGTATACTTAAAATGATTGTTGTTTCGGATTATTCTTCAGAATGACTGTAGTATCTTTATATGGTCAGCATCAATGTGCAAAAGTATTATATCTCTGTCACACTCCTCACAACACTTAGCATTATCTGGATTTCTAGTTACTATCAGTTTAATAGGTGCAAAGTTCTGATTTGCATGTCATTAATTCTTGAATTTGAGTATTTCTTCATATGCTTGTTATCCTGTCTGTTCCTGAACACTACATTTTGAATTATCTGTCTTTTCGTTTGCCAATGCTATATATTCTTTTCTATGGCTTTGTTTTGACTTCTGACTTTGTTAGTTTCCCTGCATTTCTCCTCTTTTCCAAGGTTGAATTCCTTCTTGAAAAATAGTTGCATCAGATTCTATCTCTAACTTCTGAATCTACAGACACTAAAAATCAGTCAAAGGGACAAATGGAACAGATGCTAGACTCATATATCCAGTTACCTGCCCAATATCAACACAAGGAAAAATGGTTAGCATCTCAAAAAGACAAATTCTAATACCATGCTCCTAATATAACTCCCTTCTAATTATAGTCAACTCACAGTTCTTACATTAGTAAACAAGTCCATCTTTTATTTCCCAAGGCAAAAATCTTTCAGTTTATATTTGGCTCCTCTCTTATTACCACAACATATATTTGTTTCACCAGCAAATTCTATCAGTTCTATCCTCTATCAAGTCTGTGAGCAATGCTCAACCATCTCTTTTGACTACATTCAGACTGTCTCATATTTTATCTTCATTTATGTTATCTGATAATAATATTCTATAGCTTATTTTTCTTTCACTTATTTTTTGTTTGTTTGTTTAGGTCATCACTATTCTTTAGGAAATAGAAGGCAATCCATTATCCTTTTTTTTTTTTTTTTTTTTAACATGGGCAGGCACCGTTTACATGGGCAGGCACTGGGAATCAAACCCTGGTCCTCTAGCATGGCAGGCGAGCATTCTTGCCTGCTGAGTCACCATGGCCCGCCCACCGCCCAATCCATTATCCTTAATGGAGAAAGCTTATATGCCTTTTCTTTGAAATCAGGAACAAGACAAGAATATTAACTATAACAAAAACTGCCTAACATTTTATTTATGGACTCAATCAGTGCCAAAATAATAATAGTTTTAAATATAGAAAGGTGAAGAAGAAAAGCTATCATTATTTGTAGATGTTATCACCTAATTGTGAAAAACAAGAGAATCTATAGATTAATTAAAGAAATAATAAGAATTCAAGAAGTCTCAGTTAGAAATTTAAATTAGTGAGCTTTGGAGTATGGAAATTACTTCAGTCCTAGAATTAGATGCTCATGAAAGGAATAATGTAAATATAAAAGAAGAAGAGAGGGCGATGCAACGATGCCTCAGTGGCAGAATTCTCGCCTGCCATGCAGGAGACACGGGTTCATTTCCCAGTGCCTGCCCATGTTAAAAAAAAAAAAAACATAGTAAAATCGAAGCCAGAAATCATTAAACATTATTTTAAAAATCATAAAAGAAAAGAACAAGAGAGACAATACTAAGCTTTATGGCACTCAAAACTTTAGAAGCCAAGATCATTTTAACAATGCTGAACAGAGTCTAGAAGCAAGTTCCCAAAATGTTAGAGGAAAACCACTTCAAAGTAGTCTTGGAAATATTAGAAAATAAACAAAATATTTCAAGGAGGAGAGAGTGATCAAGTATATCAACTGTTGCTGCTAAGTCAAAGAAAATGAAGACTGAAAATTGGCATTCAGTTTGGCACTTTTACATCATTGATGATTCTGAGAAGAGCCATTTTGATTGGTGATTGGGGTAAAAAAAATCAATTGGTGCATGTATAATGGAGAAGAGAATTATAGCTATAAATATAATCAAGTATTTTAATGAGTTTTGTTTGTTTCTTCGTTTCTTTTAAAGATGAGAGAAAGGGTATTTGTCTGTTAATGAGAATACTGCAGTAAAGAAGAAATATTTGATGTGCAGGAAATAAAAAAGAAAAATACTGGAGATATATCCCTGTTTCAGATCAGTTTTCCTGAGAAGGAGACATTGAAATATGGATTTTCAACCAGAAGTTTTTTGGGGGCGTGCCCTCAGGATTAAGTCATGTGGGCAAAGTTGGCTTCATGGATGTTGACTTGTACAACTGTATAGGGCCTCCTGTTAGGAAGAGCCCCTCCTAGTTTGAGGCTTTTCTGTCACCATCTTCAAATTCTTAATTGTTTAACAAGGAGATCTGCATTTCCAATTTGTACTGGGTCCTGCAAATTATGTAGACATTCCTGCCTGTGGTGGAACAGAAGACGTGGGTTTGAGACAAGATCCTTCTAACTAGGAACTCTGGATTTGCAGTGGCCTTTAAGAGTTGTCCTGAACTGGAGTGACAGGGCCAGATTTTTATGCCCTTTGGCGAAAATTTCTTGGATACTGGCTTTGTTGGAAAAGAGCCTTTGTCTCGGGCATGGCAGCTCTCCTCAGCAGAAGGCAAACCCTAGACAGCGTCACAGCTGAGAGTTGTCAGCTACCAAGTCCACTGTGCCTGGGGAAGTAGTACTTTAGTCTTGGAGGAGGGATCAGGTAATAATCAATTGCATTCACTACAGTCCATGAGTAAGAGAGGATGGAGGAGATAATGCATGAAAGTATGGCCTTGCTAACAGTTTAGAGTCTTCATCGATAGTACGAGAAGAGAAATCAATAATACCTACAGGTAAATGAGTAGAATGGGAGATGGAATTTCCTGGAAGGATATTTTTTTTTCTGATTGCTTCAATGTATTCAGCAAATAGCAAAGCAAGTTCATCATCTGAGAGTAAGATAGGGAACTGGATTTGGAGTTAAAAAGAGTACAGCAACTGGGAGATATAAGAAGCATAGTGGATGAATCTTGAAATCCAAGATAGGTTTATTTTAAGAGAATTTCTAAAAAAATAGTGATAGGATATATGGACTAGAATTTTGTGGGAAGGAAGAGTAGAGTAAACAACAACAATAAAAAAACTATGAAGAAGAAAGATTAGCTGAAATTAAGAAATGCATGGGTTTTTACCCTGAAAGTCCTGTGAATTATAAACCTGATAAAGGCAAAAGAACTACCTTTAGATACATGCTTGAGAATTTTCAAGACCATAGAAATAAGATAAAATCATAAAATTATGGAAGAAGAAATAAATACATTCACCTACAAAGGGACTGCAAGCAGAAAGGATGCACCTTTCCTATTAGCATCATGAAATTCTGAAGGATGTTGAACCAGTGCTTCAAATATCTGAAGGGACACGTTTTAGAATCTAGAACTGAACACAGTAAAAATAAGCATATTCAGAAAATTTTTTTAGCTGGGAAAACAAAAGACAGTTCAAACATTCTATTACTAAGATGCTTTCCTCACATACAGTTTGCTGTGGAAATTGCTTGAGGAAACCTGCAGTTAAACAAGGGAGAAGTCTAAGAACAAAGAAAGCAGGTGACTCAGAAAACAGAGATTCTAATCCCAGAGCACATCTCAGGATGACAGCAGTAAAAGAAGACTAGAGAATCTCTGGTCCATTTTGGGGCACGAGTGCAAGGAATTTTAGGGAAAATATCACCAGGGAGAGAAGTATGTACCATGCAATTGATGCTATTATTGGAATATTGGATAGTTTTGAATAGCATGTCAATTCACAATTCACTTTTTACGTGTAAAAAAAAAAAATCAGAAAGCCCAAGAAAAGAAATCTACAAAGATCACATGCTTCAAATGTGAAGCAAAGTGTATCATGACACAATTTGAGTAGCTGATGCCCAGGTGAATCCATCTGACTTTAGTGATAAGGACAATCACCACGGAGAAGCGCAGATATCACTGCGCTGCCATATCCTGGTAAAGCAGAGAAGGAAATGCATTCTCAAAACATCATTTTGTTCCAAGGAAAAAAAAATTACATAGTTTCAAATCTGCTCAAATATTTACAATTTTTAGAATCAACTAATGACCAAGAAAAAGGGAAGAAAGAGAACAGCTGGAATTATAAACATGGAAATCAACATGGCATGTCTTGATAATATAAAAGTTGAGGTATAGCTAACAGTATTCAAGAGATACAAAGTAGCAGGAGCTGTGGAAAGGAATAGAATAATAATATTTTACATAGCAGTGAGTCAGAAGACAGATACAATGTAAAAATAATTAGAATAATCTAACCATTAACTGTGAGGAGGGGCAAATTGAATATAGAGATAATTTAAGAAAGAACTCATCTACAGTTGGAAAAGATCTATGAATGAAGCTATACATGGATTATGTAGAAATATCTCAATTGTTAAGAAGCAAAAATCCACTCTGAATAATAATAGAAACAAGAAAGGTGAGAAAGACAGCATTTTTATATAAAGGATATTTATAACATTTGCCCAAATTATTTTGCTAAAATTGTTTTTTATAATCAATTAAGAAACAACAATATAAGTAAATACATAATACACAATATCAGGTAATTGTATATTCTGATGTGGAAAGTTGCCCTCGATATGTTACAATGTTAAAAAAAAGTTAAAGAAAATTATGTACAATAATAGCTCGTTTTTTAAAATTACCAGTTCATGTATTGTATCTACGCATAGATAAAAATCTAACAAAACACACTTACCAAAATTATTAGTGACTAATAATGGAAAGCAGAAATAGGAAAGTGGTTATTGGCAGTATAGAGTGAATTTAACTTAATCACGTAATTTAGACACTTTAAGAAAAAAGTAGCACAACAGTATTTTCCTATGTTTATATTTAAAATTCCCCAAATTTTAAAAAGATCATCTTTAAAATATTTATCACAAATAATTTGAAAGCCCACTGTTGTCAGAAACTTTGCATGTATAACTTGGATAGGCTTCTAGACTACTAAAGGAATGAAGTCTACAACCACCAAGCTTTATGTTGAATAGCAGTGATGAATCTTGCCTTTAATTACCAGTTTCACAGAGAACACATTCAGTCTTCACCACTAAATATCATGTTAGCTATGGGTTTTGTCAATGCTCTTTATTGGGTTATTACATACTCATTTTTGTTTCCTTAGTTTAAAGTAGCAGAATGTCTTCATATCCCTGAGGATTTTTAATAATTTTACTTTTTATATATGGATCTTAGAACCATACTACTGCCTGCATTCTTTTCTTTTATAAGAGAAGTTGTAGATTTACAGAAAAATCCTGTATTAAATTACAGAGTTCCCATATATTATTAACACCTTGCGTGAGTCTGGTATATTTGTTACAATTCATGAATAAACATTTTCATAATTGTACTATTAACTGTAGTTCATTGTTTACAGTAGGGTGCACTGTGTGTGTTACACAGTCCCTCATTGTATTTAATTTTTAAATTTAAAAAATTTAAATTGTTTATATTATAAAAAGTGGTCTAAAATATTGAATTTATGTAAGAAATTACAAAAATTAAAAGTATTAAGCATTCATAATTTACTTTGACATAAGAAGGCCTCTCTCGGGTAACTGGAGAAATCCAACATTAAATAACTTTTAAATAGAAAAATATTAATAAATGAGCTAGTTAAATAAGCCTGGAAGTTACGAGTATGGGATAAAAAGTATTTATTATTATACGAACTATTAGAAATAGGATAGAATAGGGAAAACCGCTGTAGGGCTATATACTAGAGGGTTATTTTAACTTAGTGAATTAATATATTTGAAAACATCAAGCTGTTGTTTCATCGCATTTGTTTTTGACAGATTTTGCAGAGAAATATATGTAATTCCCTGGCATTATTGTCTACAATTATTCATTGATTGTTACAGTCCTGTCACATAAATTCATTGTTAGGTCATCTTATTTCCTGTATCTAGGATTCTACTGTGCATTCTTACCTCTTCATAATAGAATCCATAAATGAATCACTTAGACTTAAAGGTTGTCTTATTTTAAGATCAGTCCAAACATGAAAGCAGAAGAATTTAAGGAGCTCAGGCCGAAAACTCCATTCATATATGCAGGTAATTTTGCAAAGATTATTCATATTTCACCTTATCGTTTGGGCTATCATGAGAATAGATCCTGGCCTCAAGTACTAAACCCCCTATCATATTTTTCAAATTGTGAATATTTTATTCCTAAAAGGAAAGGGAGTCCTGCCTCCTACTAAGTAAATTACTTCTAGAAAGCTGTCATTCTATCTGCATGAATTTTACCTGTGCATCATTTAACTGCTTACCTCTATCTTCTTAAGAGACTGCAATGTGTTATGTTTAGCTAGAGCTTCCGGGAGTCATCTGCTTCCTGGAACACTGCACATTCTGGTTTACTTTTGTGTAGTCTGTCCTGTATGAACTCACTTAGGTCAACTAGTGAATAGCAGTGGTGAACAGTGATAACATACCCTTACCAAGGTTTGAAAAGTTGGAATAAAAAATATAAATTCTGTAAGAGATGTATGATGAAAATATACCAACTAATAACATAATTCATCATTAGAGATTTTTCATTTGTGTCATCTATATTCTTTTATAATATAGGATGATTGATAAACATGGAAGCAAGGGAACATACTACATTTGTTACCTTTCAAGTATAGTGGATTTGGAACTAAGAGTTCCAAAAAACAAAATTAAATCCTATATCCCTGTAAGGCACTTTTCTTTTTTATTGTACTTTAATTTTCTCACTTATTAAATAAATATATTTCTATTTAAAAATAATAGATTTATTTTAAAGATAAATTAATGAAATTTCCAAAATTATTTAAAGCAAATTTAAATGTAAATTAATATTTCATTAAATTAAATAATAAAGCATAAAAGTTAAGCACATAAATTAATAGCTACAGGCAGAAAAATAAAATCAAAATTTTCATAGGCTTTTTTTTTAATGATTGTCAATCATTTATCATTCTTGACTACCAACTGTGGGTCAAACTCTCTAGAACAAGAACTTGCAAGACGCTATCTCAATATAATGAAGGACTTACCAATAAAGTACATAAAAATGAAAGATACCTCCAGAGCTCCTTGAAGTGGATTTTATGGCAAGACACCAGGTTTTCAGTGCTAATTATCCACTGTCAGAACATGGATAAGTCTTACTTTCTAAGGTTTGTAGCAATACTGCTGTCAGGAAGTAAGTACCTGGCTTCTGAGAGAAGGAAATTGGTATGCCTTCAAATGCCTCCTTTTCCTCAAATCCATCTGTTCACCACATTTCAAAAGTGCTAGATATGGAGCCATTCATTTCTTTTTAAAGGATAATAAAATATATCTTCCCCAGAACCAGGAAGAAAATTCCAGAGATTTTAAATCTAAAGGCAGTTGTATTATCCCTCCATTGGAGACATCTATTTACTCTCCAAAATATAAGAACTTAGGGACATTCCCCTTTTGTTCCCCAGGAGAATTTATTTACATTAGGGGGATTAAGTATATCTTCTTCTCTCAGGAGGGAAGAAGGCAACATATAATTAAGTTTTCAGATTCTTATTTTGGGGTTCATTTCTTTGGACATGTAGACACGTCCATCTGGCTCTCATCACATCATCCCAGAAGGAGAAAGAACTGGGGCAAAGGGGAGCTGATGAGGTCATTGTTCTCATAATAATAATCATCCTTGATCCAGAAATCTAATGCTAAATATCCCAGTAATATAAATAGATATAGATACTAACAAATTGTCAAGTACTTAGCATTTCATACTCATAGTGTTATATGGAATGTTCAGTTTATATCATATAATTAAAATTTATTTGAAAGCTGTCTGATGCTTTGCCTTGCAAATATACACTGATTTATATTATCATTGCTATGCGTATTGTAGGTAGAGAAATTTTGACATTCACTGGACCAACTCATACCTTTTCAGTATTTACTAAGTTTCAGGAGTTAGACTGGACCCTCATCATCTCTCACAAACAGTTTTGCAATAAATTTCTGTTTTCTATAGCCATAGTCTCTCTCACTTGTGATACATCTCTAAAATGGATAGTAAATTTACGTTAAAAAAAAAAGGCTGATCATATGTCTCTCTTGATTAAAACTTCTTAGGAACACCCATTGTAAAAATAAAAAGAAAGAATGAAAGAGAGTCCAAGGATTTTTAACAAAGTCACTAAGCACCTTATTATTTGGTTCACACTCCTCATTATCTAGCCTCATATCCAACTACAGTCATCGGCTGCCTCCAAAATCTTCACCGAACCAATCACGTGTATCTCTCAATAAAATTTGCATGCCTGTAATAAATAACCACATATGAAGAAATTATTATGCTTTTTTCTTCTAATATTACTTGAAGATTATCCATGTTATCACAGATGCAAGAAATTCATTTTTAATGAAATGAGTCATTATTATTAATCACTACATATTATTTCATAATATACCCATATACCTGAATTTATTCAGCCATTCTCCTAATCATAGGCATTAAGGTTATTTCTTAATTTCTGATATTATAACCACTACAACTTATGCAATGTTATTCTTATGCAGGCCCTTTTTGTACATAGACATATATTTCTGGGGAGCATATTTTAAGGAAGTTTGTAGAATATGTGACATACATGAATTTATGTATATGCACATAAATATATACATAAAAGTATATATATATATATATGGTGTATACTTTCATATATGGTGTATACTTTCATTTTTCTGCCAAAATGGCTGCAATCTTACCAATTCTGTATAAGAATCATCATCTTCACTAGCAGTTGAAATTATCCAAACCATGTTGATTACTTGTTAATGTGACAGTGAAAACAGGTGTATTGTCTTGAGTTTGAGCATTTATTACATGGGTTGACCATTTATATGTCCTCTGTAGCTAGTTTCTCTATGTATTATGTGCCCATATTTCTCTTAATAACCTTAAGGTTATTGTTTTTTCTTTTTATTGATATATGACAGGTAATGTTCAGAGAAAAAGTAGAAAAAAGGTATATATTTTCTAGTGTGTATATTTATATGTGCATATATATGTGTGTATTTGTGTGTGTGTGTGCTTATTAAAACTTCAGAAAGAGATCTTGAAAGATATGTGCCAAAATGATAATAGCTATTATCTCTAGGGAAGTAGAGAGGAGCTTCCTTTAGGCATGGTTTTCAGAAGAAATTTTAGCCTAGTCTAAAATACGTTTACAGGCCTAGGAACTAATCCGTCATTTATGTAAAGAATTTTAAAACTGAATGGAAGATATAAATATATCCCTTTAAGCACCTGCAAATATACAGAAAACCAAAAATTGTTCTTACCAAAATTATTGGTGCCATGATCTTCTATAGCCTAATTAATTTGCCAAGTTTTAGAGAAATGGAGGGAACTGTCTAATCACAATTAAATGGTGGCCACCAGACAGTATTCTTCACTGATTTTCTTATCCTTCAGAGTAATTTCCCATCACTGTAGAAATTGTCTTAAGTGTCCATGAAGTTGGTTGTAACACTGACATGTAATAACTCGTCTATTTTGGTGGGCAACTAATTTAATATTCATGAAGGCTTCATTACATTTCTCTGACTTAAAGGAAAAACAGTGCAATAAAAATGGTTGCACTAAACTGAGACACAAAACAATACATTACCTTAACCTCAACATAAATGACAAGAACTTGATTAAACTAACTGTTATTTTTTCAGATTGTTTAATCCATATGTTAACCTTCTAAATAAGTAAACATTAATGCTATGAAATAATATATAGATCAATAACTAGAGATATCCTGCTATTTATTTCATGGAACATTATACATATAGGAAATGAAAATTTCGTCCTTCAACTGTTGCCTTTCTAGACCAATGCTTGGATAAAGATTACTGCCAATTACACATGTAATGGAGTGCATTTGCAGTTATTACTGGATTAAGAGTTGCCATTACAGTTTTTAAATGACCAATTTCTTTTCACAATTGTCTGGTAATTATAGTCCAAATGGAACATCAGCACAACCATTTAAACACATTGTATATATTTTTTTCTTTTTCAGGGAAAACAAATTATCTTTAAAATCAGCCATTACCATGTCTAATGAACACTTTGTCACAACATAAAGATCCCCTGAGTTTCCCTCAGGACTAATCTCATTAAGTCCAAAGCATACCATAATTTAAATATCTGAGTTATGATCCACTAGCATTGCTTTATAGAGAGAATGTCTCGCAGGATACAGTTAAGGACAAAAAATCAGTGCCTTAATTTCACTGTCTCTTGGTCTAATCTGCATATTCAGTTAGTTAACAAATGTTGCCCATTATTTTCTTCTCTCTTATCTTCCCCTTTCCAGTTTTAATACCATTGATCATGCCATCACCCTTCCGTGAGTGAAAAAAACCTAGCTGTTCTACCTTTCCTTAATCTTCGCTATCATGTGACAAATCAGCTAAATTAAAGAAAGTAATCCAAAATGTAAGATTTCCAAAACAAATACCTTTAAATTAGGGTTTTTCTAACGGAAAGCTGACTCTCAAGTTAGTCCACATTCAGCCTCTAAGAATCTATGAAAATTATCACGCAGGTGTTCTTACCAGTTTGTGGCTCCAGGACCTTCTACTGAAGAGAAGCGGCTCTCGGCCGGTGACCGATTTGCCTGCCTCTCCAAAGTTCTGGTCGATGGTTGACCTGACGTTTAACCTAAAAGCTCAGTTCTCTGATAGGTTCAAGGAAAGTTAATGATTTTTTGGTTTGTTCGGTTTCTTCTTATAAAGACAATAGTGACAGCTTCTATGCTCTTAACATGTTGAAGTTGCAACCAAAAATTCCATCCAATCATTTATTCAACTACATTTTTTTTTGGGGGGGGGAGGTAAATCTATTGTAAAGATAATACCCAATTTGTTAAGGACATATTTGTGAGTTAGGCAGGATTGGGATAACTTATTTGCCCTTAAGTACTAAGTAGGTTAACACAATGATATACTAAAATCAGGTAAAAAAAATGTAACATTGCTTATATTTGGAACATAGCTGATAAGGAATATTAACTCCAAAAGCTAGACTCTAAACCCCAGCTCCTTCTATCTTCCAGATAAATTTGAAGACATTGTAAATAACATCAACAAAAAACGAGGAATAATATCATGGTAGAATATTTACAACGATATCTTTAAGCATGTAATATGTTGGGGTCATTGTTCAATAAAGAGAATAATTTATATTGCTGCTTGGAATTACTTTTCCTATCTCTTACTATGAACAATTAGTTTCTGTTGAAATAATTAAACACTTTTCTTTTTTACATTATTTTAAGAATTCATTGCCAAGCAGAGTTAATGCTTATTTTCAGTTATTTTTATTCTCTTTTTTCATTTTTGTTCTGACGGCAAGAATAATAATAGTGTGCATTGTTATATTTTTCAGTATTGAGAATGATTTTACATTTTACCACAGCACGGTGAGATCCCTAAATTTTAGTAAACTAGATAGTAAATTAGTGCACTGCAGTGTTTATAGATTACTGAAAATACCTGTGTAGTTTCTATTGCACTACTCAATTCTAACGTAATCATTGAAATAAAACATATAATGAAGCAAATAAGCTACATTTATGTGAAGGTTTGGCCAATATTGGCTAAAAGTCAATGGAAAACCCAGCTAAAGAGATGATGCAGTTTGGTGAAGAAAAGCATTGTCTTACAACAAATTGTTTCAAAAATATCATTCATAAAAAACATATTTTAAAATATAAATATCATCTAAACAGCTTGTTTGTTATAGACTCAAACTTTTTGACCCAGAATATAGTGCAGCTTGCTAACAATTTGAAGGAAAAAAAAGGTTTGCATTTATAACTGGAAAGGCAATGACATTTTTGCATTCTTACCTAGGGGTTTTTAGCAGAAAGACATAACCTTGTGACTGACATTAAAGGGAGTTGCACACTTGTAATTGGGCAAGAACAGTTCCCTAATTAGTGTTTTCCTTCTATACATTTTATTTCTTATAAGATTTAGTTGATGAACTGTATTAGCAGTACATGTTTACTAAAGAAAGAATGAATCAAGAAAACATTTCTTCTTTTGCATTTAGCAAGAAATCCAATATAATTTCATGCATAATTAGAGTTTAAATGATACCATTAAAATATATAGTACAAAAAATAAACACATGAAGTTACAATCCCAGAATTCTAAGCCTTGGTATTTAAAATTATGCTGCATGTCGAGCTAGAAATTAAAGCAAGATAAGTAATGATTAAGGAAAATATACAAACAGCCTTTTTTTAAAGTTCTAAACATCTATAATTCCATGAAATATCATAGAATTAAGTGCCCAACATAAAAAAAATTAAACTCACTCTATGAAATCATTACACAAATATTTTCAAGAGTTTTACCCAAAGATACATTTAAAATGGGTCACTTTTATTAAAAATTATTTTTGAATGGTGTTATTGCCACATGTATTGGGTGGTATTGGGAGAATAGTTTTATGTATGGGAGTGTCACGTCTTTTTGTTTAACTGCTTTATAAAGCTGCATAGGCTTGCATTCTATTTATTTAGAAATTAAGGAATATGCCCCTGAGGTTTTCAAATGATCCTTTCATTTATTTTTTTCATGTAAAATAACAGGGCATATTAAAGAAATTTGGAAAGTCCAACACTTTTCACACGAATCCATTATGCCCTACCCACACTATTGCTTGCTCTACCCACACTTGCTGTCATTTTCTCCATGAGAATCAATCTAATCAATGACATTTAATACAATGACGTCACAGATAACAGTCTATGGTAGAAGGAGTTCTGGTCCTCCAAAGATGTCCATATCCTTATGGCAAGAACTTATGATTGTGTTGTCACATGGCAAAGAGGATATAATGTTGCAGATGGAGATATGTATATATATATATATGTATATTTTTGAATATATTTATATATAATCTCAAGAAGAGAAATTGGCTTCTGATTTCAGAACCATAACTTAACAACATGATAGCAACCTAGAAGTAAGATTATAGGGCTAGTGGAATTGAAACAGAGATAAATAGAAACATTATTTTTAAAATAAGAGAAAATTAGATACCATTTAATGTGTAACTATAAATATAGCGTTTTTCTTATAATCCTTCTGTGGGTTTTAAATCCTGTGAAGCTCTGCCAGAGAATAGTTGGATCTATAAGGAATGGTTTGACTGAAAGTACCATAAAAGCAACAAATTGTGGCTCAAAACATATTAGAAGGCAGGCCACAGTGGCTCAGCAGGCAAGAATGCTTGCCTTGCCATGCCCGAGGACCCGGATTCGATTCCCGGTGCCTGCCCACGTAAAAAAATAAATAAATAAATAAAAATAAAACATATTAGAACATTTTTATCATTTAACAGTTTATCTGAGGTTAACCATTTAATGACTAATGTAGAATGTCAAAAAGATCTCAAAAACCTATGCTACTTTTGTCATTCTTTCCTACCAACCTTGGCACACTAGCTTTAAAACCCATGCATTGTGAGGTGCAAGGGTAGTTCAGTGGTACAATTCTCGCCTGCTATGCAGGAGACCGGGGTTCAATTCCCAGTCCATACACTTACCAAAACACAAACACACAAGCAAAACAAACAAATGGCAACAACCACAGCAAAAAACACAAAATTTCAACAAATGATGCTGCAATGATGGATACTCACATGGAAAATAATGAAATGTGACCCCACCGTACAACATACAAAAAAAAAAAAAATGCCTCATGCATTGAAGTTCTATAATCGCAAAATGATCACCCCCAACTCTAGAAATGTTGTCTAAAATATAGGTATAAAAGAAAATGGAAAAGTCAGCACCAACATTAATAGACTCTTTTTTATTAAAAAGCATAAACATTCAAGAAGCTCCTCAGAAGATTTATTCTTGGTTTCATTTACCAGAGCATTGAATGAGGTATCAGTTCTTACAAGGGAAAAATATTTTTCTTTAGACTAACCTGCCCATAAATACAAAATCGTATCAACCAATCAAACAAGAAAAAAAAAGGAAAAACTATTTGAAGGCACTGGACAGTGACCTGATGTAGTTTCTTACTGTAAAAGTTTTGGCTTTTGAAGGAATGGCATCAACCACACTCACTGGAGTCCCTGAAACAAGTGACAGTTTAAAGTGAAGCAGCAAGTCATAAACTTATTGCCTTGAGGAGTGAAGATTTGGAATCCAAGCTGATGCACACCTTGGAAATTAGAGTGGAAATCTTACAGTGGAGAGGATTCTAAAATATTCTAATAAATCTTTTTCAGTTCCTTGGTTGACTTTACAAGTACAGGTTAGACTACAAGGAGCCCAATCAGTGTAAAACAACATCTGGAAAGATAAAGGAAATAAAAATTTATTTTAAATTTGGAATTTATAGAGAGGAGCTAATTTAAAGGAAATATGTTAAAACCCATTTGCAGTAAGTTCAAATATATACCCCAGAAAAAAAATATGTTCTTAATTTTAATCTCTTCCTATAAGTGTAAATGCATGGTAATTAGGAACTTTTAAAGAAGACATTTTTAGCTGTGGTATGAGAAACTGATTAAGTTTGCATCCCATTCTCATTACTGGAGGATTTATACAGAAAAAAGTTGTACAGAGAAGAGGAAATTTGAAGTCAATGGAACTTAGGTGAGAAAGGAGAGAACATTGTCATGTGATGGGAAAGCCAAGGAGTCCCATAGTTTTCTAGCTAACCCAAATGCTGCAGAGCCCAAGATGAAGCAAGCCATCTGGCCTAAGAAAGTATAAGCCAATAAATTCCCATTGTTAAGCCAACCCATTGTGTGATTTTTGTCATGGTAGCTGGGAAACAAAGACGCCACTGAAAACACAGAAAGGTCATCTCATGGAACAAATTATCTTGTCGCTATTAAAAGATTCACCTTAGAATGAAAAGAAAACCAAAATAGACCCACCTTAATATCGGAGAAATAATAAAATATTGCTAGACATGACAAACACCCATAATTGAGAAAATATTTTAAAAAGAAAAACATACTGAGATGATGCAGATGATGGAATATAAAGAAAAAGACTTCAAAGCAACTACTTGTATTATTTTAGAAGTGTTAATGAAAAGGATTATTAAGAATAAAAATAGACATCTGGGAAGATGTCAGAATAGAGCAGCTCGAGATTAGCCCTGCTCCATCTAAAAGCTAGAGAAGGAATAGAAGGGCAACTGAGGTGGTGATTCAGGAGCGCGGCTGACCTAGGTGAGCCTTCTGCACCACTTGGGGCAGCCCTGGTTGCAGAGGCCCAGGAGCTGAGAGGCAGAAAGCTGGAGCCTGGCATGGAGGCACAGAGCCCGTGGGAGTGCACGGACAGGAGCCAGGGACTAAGAAGTAAGCCAGGCCATGTTCCTTGGGTGTGCTCCCCTCACCAGCGCAGCCCTGTGACCAGTGATTCACACCACACCCCACGCACCCAAACCCCGTCACATACTCTCATTCTCCACACTCCAGGTGCCCCCACCAGGCCCCAGTACAGGTACCTGCTCCACACCCCCACCCCAAAGGCAGCCCAACCCACCTTTCCTGCACCCCTGAGAGCACTTCCTCCCCCTCCCTGTTCCCTGCAGGCCGTTGCCAGTGCATAAAGACTGTGGGCACCAACACCATACCCAGGCTAGCCTTGACCTCCTGCCTATACTGTTGCAAGTCTCAACCCAGACCCCCTGAGCTCAGTTTACAGCACTCCTAGGTCCACATATGCGTGCCAGCCCACAATCGTGTCATTTAGCTCTGGGAACATACTTTACAGCAGCCCTAGAACCCCGCATGTGCACAGCTCTCAGCCACATTTCCCAGCTCTAAGAAAGTGCTGACCTGTGCAGCTGGGTCACATCGGCCCCCAATTCATGAAAGCATAATGTCGACCTGCTGTCACAGCTCTGTGTATGCACACAAAGTGCCCTGTGCCTTAGACCAGTGCACACCAGGGTTATGGCCCCCAGACCAGTGCACCTATGCAGCTATATCCTCCCTGGCCACTGGGTACCCCCATTCACAAGCATCAGGGTAACATCCCCAACCTGCACCTATACCTGCCCTGAAACAAATCACCACACTGAGTGCCCCACCTGGTACCCTGCTCCTTGCTGTACAACCATCCTGCACATGCAAGGCCTTAGACTGCTGAAATAAATCAACTCCCAAAGTAAATCAATCAAGATATTTACATGCAATGAAGACAGCAGAAGATCACTAACCATATCACAATGCAGACAGATATAGCCCTGCCTAATGAAAAAATTAAAACACCAGAGGAGACACAGATGTTGGAATAACTTATCAAAGTGCTCTTACAACTCTACTTAATGAAATAAGTGATATAAAGGAGATCAAGAAGACAGTAGTAGAGTATAAAGAGGAATTTGAAAGAACAAATAGAAAAATAACAGATATCACAGAGATTAAAGACTCTGTTGACCAAATAAAAAACATAATAGAGGCACACAACACCAGATTTGAAGAGATAGAAGGAAAAATAAGTGACATAGTGGACAGGATAACTGACTTAAAAAACTAAAAACAGCAAATGGCAAAAAAGATGGAAAAACTTTAATTGGATTTCAGGGAAATGATAGACAAAACAAAGCATGAAAATGTAAGAATTATTGGTGTCCCAGAAAGAGAAGAGAGTATTAAAGGGCTAGGAAGAGCAGTTGAGGATATAATGGGAGAAAACTTCCCAACCCTCATAAAAGACATAAACATACAAGTCAAAGAAGCCCAATGAACTTCAAACAAAATAAATCCAAATAAGTTTTCCCCAAGACACATACTAATCAGTCTGTCAAATAAAGAGAAGCAGAAACTCTGAAAGTGACAAGAGAAAAGCAATCTACTACATACAAAGGAAACCAAATAAGACTGAGGTCAGACTAATCAACTAGCACCCTGGAGGGGAGAAGGCAGTGGTATGATATATTCAAGATCCCGAAAGAGAAAGACTTCCAGCCAAGAATTCTGTACCCAGCCAAATTGTCCTTCAAAATGGAGGGAGTTATTAAAATTTTCACAGAGAAAGAAGTCTGAAAGAATTTGTCAACAAGAGACCGGTCCTATAAGAAATACTAAAAGGAGTTCTGCATGTTGAAAAAAAAAAAAAAGACAGGAGAGGGAAGTCTGGAAGAGGGCATGGAATTGAAGAGTACCAATAAGGGTAATTTAAAGAATACAAAGACAAAGAGGGAGAAGAATATATAGATCTGACAAATAAAATTAAAAAGATAAGATGGTGGATTCAAGAAACGTTGCTACAGTAATAACTTTGAATGCTTATGGACTAAATTTACCAATCCAAAGACACGGATTGGCAGAATGGATTAAGAAACTTAATCCACCTATATGCTGCTTACAAGAGACACATCATAGACACAAGGATAGAAATGGATTGAAAGTGAAAGGATGTGAGAAGATTTCCCACGCAAGTTGTAACCAAAAGAAAGCAAGAGTAGCTATACAGATATCAGACAAAATAGACTTTAACTGTAAAGACATCATAAGAGACAAAGAAGGACACTATATACTAATTAAAAGGTCATTTCACCAAGAAGATATAACAATCATAAATGCTTATGCTCCCAATCAAGGAGCTCCAAAGCACATGAGACAGACATTGGCAAAACGGAAGCCAACAATAGATGTTTCAACAGTAATAGTATGAGACTTTAGTACACCACTATCCTCTATAGATAGAACAACCAGACAAAAGATAAACAAGGAAATAGAGACATTAAATAACTTGATAAATGAATTAGACCTAACAGACATATATAGGTCATTGCACTCCTAAGCACAAGGTATTACATTCTTCTCTAGTGCTCTTGAAACATTCTTCAGGATAGGTTATATGCTGGGGCACAAAACAGATCTTTATAAATTTAAAAACAATGAAATTATTCAAAGCACTTTCTCTGATCACAATGGGATGAAGTTGGATCTCAATAATCACCAAAAAACAAGAACATTCACAAATATATGGAGATTAAATAACACACTCTTAAACAACCAGTCAGCCAAAGAAGAAATTGCTAGAGAAATCAGTAGCTATCTGGAGATGAATGAAAATGAGAATACAACTTATCAGAACTTATGGGATGTGGTAAAGGCTGTGCTGAGAGGGAAATTTATTGCCCTAAATACCTATATTAAAAAAACAAGAAACAGCAAAAATCGAGGATTTAACAGCACACTTGGAGGAACTTGAGAAGAATAGCAAACTATCTCCAAAGCAAGTAGAAGAAGAGAAATAACAAAGAGTAAAACAGAGATAAATGAATGGGAGAACAAAAGAACAATAGAAAGAATCAATAAAATCAAAAGTTGGTTCTTTGAGAAAAATCAACCAATTTGATGACCCACTAGAAAGACTGACAAAGAAAAAAAGAGAGAGAGGATGCAAATAAACAAAATCAGAAATGCGAAGGCATGCATTACCATAGACCCTTAAGAAATAAAATAAATCATGAGAGGTTGCTATGAACAACTATACACCAACAAACTAGACAACTTAGATGAAATGGACAAATTCTTGGAGAGACACAAACCAGCTACACTGACTCAGGAAGAAATAGAGATCTCAACAAACCAATCACAAGTAAAGAGTGTCAACCAGTCATCAAAAATCTTTCTACAAAGAAAAGCTCAGGGCCAAATGGCTTTACAGGGGGATGTTATCAAACATTCCAAAAAGAACTAACACCAATCCTGCTCAAACTTTTCCTAAAACTTGAGGAAAAAGGAACTCTAACTCATTTTATGAACCTAATATCATTTTAATACCAAAACCAAATAAAGATGCTGTAAGAAAGGAAAACTACAGGCCAATCTCCCTAATGAACATGGATGCAAAAATTCTCAATAACATATTAGCAAATTGAATCCAACAACACATTAAGAGAATTATACATCATGACCAAGTGAGGTTTATACCAAGAATGCAAGGATGAGTTCAACACAGCAAAATCAATTAATGTAATACAGCACATTAACAAATTGAAAGGGAAAAATCACATGATCATCTCAATTGATGTTGAAAAAGCATTCGACAAAATTCAATATACTTTTCTGATAAAAACACACAAAAAGATAGAAATCAAAGGTAACTACCTCAATATGATAAAGGGAGTATATGAAAAATCGATAGCTAGCATCACACTCAATGGAGAGAGACTGAAAGCTTTCCCCCTAAGATAAGAACAAGACAAGGATGCCCACTGTTGCTACTATTATTCAACATTATACTGGAACTTTTAGCTAGAACAATCAGGCAGGACAAAGAATGAAAGAAGGCATCCAAATTGGAAAGGAAGAGGTAAAATTCTCATTGTTTGCAGATGATATAATACTATACTTGGAAGATCCTGAGAAATATACAACAAAGTTACTTGAACTAATAAACAAATTCACCAAGGTGGCGGGATATAAAATTATGTGCAAAAATCAGTAACATTTCTATACACAAGCAATGCCCTAGCTGAGGAAGCAGTTAAGGAAAAAAATATTCCATTTAAAAGAGCAACTAAAAGAATAAAGTACTTAGGAATGAACTTAACTAAGGACATAAAGGACTTGTACATTGAAAACTACATAACATTGCTAAAAGAAATCAAAGGAGATCTAAATAGGTGGAAAGACATTCCCTACTCACTGATGGAAGGCTAAATATAAAGATATTAATTCTCCCAAAATTGATCTACAGATTCAACACAGTACCAATCAAAATTCTAACAACCTACTTTGAAGATTTGGAAAAGCTAACTATCAAATTCATCTGGAAGGGAAGAAGACCCCGAATAGCTAAAAGCATCCTTAAAAAAAAGAAGTGGGAGGATTAACACTCCCTGAGTTTAAAACCTATTATGAAGCCACAGAGGTCAAAACAGCATGGCAATGGCACAAAGATAGAAGCATTGACCAATGGAATTGAATCAAGAGTGCAGAAATAGACCACCAAATCTATGGTCAACTGATTTTTGACAAGGGTCCCAAATCCTCTGAACTGGGACAAAATATTCTTTTCAATAATTAGTCAGGGAAGAGCTGGATATCAATATACAAAGGAATGAAAAAGGACCCCATCTTACACCCTACACAGAAATTAACTCAAAATGAATCAAACACCTAAAAATAAGAATTAGCACCATAAAGCTTCTAGAAGAATATGTCGGGAAATATCTTCAAGACCTAGCAATAGGAGGTTGCTTCCTAAACTTTACACCCAAAGCACAAGCAACAAAAGAAAAAATAGATAAATGGGAACTCCTCAAAATCAAATGCTTCTGCACCTCAAAAGACTTTGTCAAAAAGGTGAACAGGCAGACCAACTTAATGGGAGAAAATATTTGGAAATCATATACTGGACAAAGGTTTGATATCCTGTATATAAAAATAAATCATACAATTCAACAACAAAATAACAAACAACCCAATTATAAAATGGGCTAAAGATATGAATAGGTATTTTTCTAAAGAGCAAATACAGATGGCTCAAAAACACATGAAGAGATACTCATTTTCATTAGCTATAAGGGAAATGCAGATCAAGACTACAATGATATCGCCTCAAGCCTATAAGAATGGCTGCTATTAAACCAACTATAAGAAACTATAAATGTTGGAGAGGATATGGAGAAACTGGGACACGTATGCATTGCTGGTGTGAATGTATAATAGTGCAGCCACTATGGAAGACTGTTTGGTGATTCCTTAGGAAACTAAATATCTAGTTGCCCTATGGCTCAGCAATACCATTACTTGGTATATACCCAGAAAAGCTGAAAGCAACGACACAAACAGATATTTGCACACCAATGTTCATAGCAACATTATTCACAATTGCTAGAAGATGGAAACAAACCAAATACCCATCAACAGACGAGTGGATCAACAAAATGTGGTATATACATAGGACGGAATATTATGCAGCAGTAAGACAAAATGACATCCTGAAACACATGAAAAATGGATGAGACTTGAGGACATAATGCTGAGTGAAATTAACCAGACACAAAAGGACAGATACTGTATGATTCCACTTTTATGACCAGCATAAAGGTATAATCAGAGGTTTATAGTACAAAATATAGGGGACTTAGAGATACATAGAAGGTAGAGATTGCTGAACCATTAGCGAATGAGATTAAACTCCAATGTAAGGGAATAAATAAGAGTGAAGGTGGTTCTCTAATGGGTCTATAATATTACCATATTGAAGATGAACAAGATTGAAAGGGGTTGTATAGATCTATGTGTCCAGATTAACACTAGAAATATGAATTAATTCTTGCAAGAATTGCTTCAAGTATATGATTCTTGTACACAGAGTATTTAAGTCCAGGGTACAGGGGGAAAACTTCTATTGCATGCTATGTGGCAGCTATGAGCTATCACAGCAACAGCAGACGTAACTAATGGGGGGAGGGACAAGAGTGAAGAGGAAGTTTAGATTTTCTGTTTGGTGAGGGTGCATTTATTGGTTTTCTTTCTCTTGGGAACAATGAGATGATCTAAAATTGAGATGGACTGTGGACTTTGAACCCTCGACATGATGCCCGATAAATGCAGGTGGCTGAAGGACACACTGACTGAGAAGTAGATTGGCGAATGATGGTGTATACTTATGAACAAAGGTTGTGCTGCTACAAGGAGGAACAAAGTTGTGAGGCATACAATGATGTGAATGAACATGTGGGACATTTGGTGAGACAAACTAAGTCAGAAACAAAATAACAAGAATGGTATGGTCACCTTTAGAAAATGCTTATAAGAAAACAGGGGCCTAGATTGTAAACTCTTAGAGCAGACTCATTAAGTCCAGATTGGTGATTATTTCTGGATTTTGAGAGGCTGTTTTAGATATATGACCTGATATTTAGAGATAAGAATGAAGCCAAGGAGATTAAGGTTAAAGTAATGCAGAACATAGGGGTAAGGAAGACAGTGTCTATATTTTAGAACCACACATACTCTTTGAGACCAATGGAAGAAAGGTTTATTTGGTCTGGAACTGAAATTTTCTGTAATGCATAATCTAACTCAACATATATATATATATATATATATATATATATATATATATATATATATATATATATATATATATATATATATCATTTGAACAATTGAAACACAGTGAGCATAGAATAAGAAAGAGGTCTTTTAATCCTGTATAGATTATTGAAATGCTTGGACACATCTTAGAGTTTATTAAGCAGATAATCAGAAGATAATCAGAAAGTATTGGCAAAGTCCCCTGAGGAATGGGAGGAAGAATGTGGAACTATTAAACTTCAACATCAGGGAACCCCCTGATACTGTGTCAAACTTCAAGGACACCCAAATCAATAGACCATGCACCAGATCATGAGGTTTACTCTTGTGAAGCTTATTTATATAGCAGAGAAGCTTAGACTACCTATAGGCATGCCTAAGAGTTATTTCTGGAGGACCTCATTTGTTGTTCAGATGTGGCCTCAGTCTCTCCAAGCCAAACTCTGCAAGTGAAATTGTTGCCCTTCCACCCTATATGCAACATGACATTCAATGGTGAAAGTCTCCCTGGAAACGTGGGAGATGACTCCCAGGAATGAAACCAGACCTGGCACTGTGGGAGCAACAATTCCATTCTGACCCAAAGGGGGAAAAGAAGTGTAACTAATAAATTATCAATGGTAGAGAGAGTTCAAATAGAGCTGAGAGCCTACTCTGGAAGTTGCTCTTACGCAAGCTTCGGTTAGACCTTGCTACCTATCACAACCTGCCAACCCCCAATCAGAACCATTCCAACCAATCCTAAAGAACATCTAAGGCAATATATAAGATTCCACAAGGGTTCCACGCACTAGAGTAACTTTCCAGAAAACTACAACCTCTGGATGGGTCCCTGGTCCAGATAAGCCCTGAAACCTAGGCTAGCTCTCCAGAACATCAGATAGTTCCATATCCCTACCCCATATTAGTGACAGACCCTTCCAATATGAAAAATTAGGAATTGCCATAGCCCAAACATCCCTAAAGAGAGGGAAGGAATGATCAAAAGATGATGGTGGAATTATGCAGAGAAGATAGGATTTAACAAATGAATATGATTGCTGAATCATTAAATTGATATCTCTCTTAGTCTCCAGTATTTTAAAGCAGCTAGAAGTAAAACCTTAAAATTGTGAAATTGTAACCAATGTCAAACTCTGAAATATGTTCTACAACTAATTTTGGTGCTGTGCTTTTAAATTTATAGCTTTTTTTGTATGTATGTGATTGTTCACAAAAAATGAAGGAAGAAAAGTCGATTGTGATGATAACAAAAAATATTTAAGCCCTCTAGCCTCCTATATACTGAAGCAGCAAGAAGGAAAAATCTGAGAGGATCATATGGTAGCCCATGACAAACTCTTGGATCTGTCCTATAACTACTTGTTGAAGAGTGCTTTGAAAACTATTGCTTTTTAATTTTTTGTTTTTTATATATGCTATACTATACGATAAAAAAGTTAAAAATAAAAAAGACTAAAAAATATATCTCAAAGGAGACAGAAAGCCTATTGTAAAAATTATAATTCTAAAACTGAAAATTACAATATCTGAATTGAAAATTTCACTGGTTGAGCATATAACAGCAGATTGACACTTGACGAAACTGTCAGTGAATTAGAAGCTTCTCAATAGATTATATAATCTGAAAAACAGAATGGGAGGGAGAATTGAAAAAAAATGAACTGAGCACTTTAGAAAACATATAATTATATATATAGTTTTATATATAAATATAGATATGGCCTAACATATATGAAATTAAAGTCTCAGAACAAAGAATGAGACAATTGGACAGAAAAAATATATGTGAAGATATTTCAATCAAACATTTCACAAATTTGGTATAAAATATGTTACTGATCAAAGAGACTTAGCAAAGGTAGAGCAGATAAATTCAACACAGAAATACATACATTCACACAAGCATAATACACAAATACATACATATTCTTCTCAGCACATCATGTGCAAACTGCTGAAAACCAAATATTGATGAAAAAGTCTTTTATCAGGAAGGCAAAAGCGAGAAAATGTCATAAATATACATTATAGTGACTTATCAACAATGGAGGCCAAGTGATAATGGAATATCTTTAAAGTGCTTGAAGAAAATAAAAAAAAACCCTCAACCAATAATTCTATACACAATAATAAGCTTTTCAAAATGAAGACAAAATAAAGACATTTTCATATAAATGAAAACTGCAAGAATGTATTGTCTTTTGCTCTGTGCCCAAAATAAAATAGCTAAATAAAGTTTTGGGGACTGCAGAGAAACACAACTAATAAGAAGCTCAGACTTAGAAAAATAGACAAACACAGTAAATGTTGAATCTATTTGTAAATAAAATACTATATATACTTGTTCTTAGATGTTTCTTGAACATCTAGACAATTTAGAGTTTAAAGGAAAAGCAATAACGATGTAAGATGACTATATTTGTGTGAAAAATATACTTATATACAGACTGATGCACACATGCATGTGAAAATATAGAATAATAATGAGGGAAAAGAAATTGTAATATTCCAAAGTAAAAGGATGGAAAACAATGTAACATTAAAACAGTAAGTATAAATAATTAGGTGTGACTGTATTAGTATCAAACAAAATATGTTTCAAGACAAAGTTTATTACCTTGTAAGAGATATGGGAGAGACATTTCATAATAATAAATGGGTGAATTTTTAAGAACAAAGAGAAATCATAAATTCGCATAGCTCTCATAAAGTGCTTTTAATGTACGAAGCACACATTGAAAAACAAAGGATGAAATAGAATATCCATTATTATAACTAATAAAGCAGCTAGATAAAAATCAGCAGGATATAGAACATCTAAACATCATCAACCAAATTGTATGTAATAGCGTATATAGAACACGAACACAATAAATGAGGGAAGAAAGTTGCTTTCAGGGGTAATATATAACCCTACCTGGACAATAACACAATTCTCAAAAAGTTCAAAAATTCAAAAGCTTGCAGATCATATTCTCTTAACACAATGCATTAAATTTGAAACCCATCACAAGCTATGTCAAAACAAAATACAATGTAGTATATACATGTGATGGAATATTTTGCAGTGGTAAGAAGAAATGAGGTCCTGAAACATGTGACAATATGGATGAATTTTGAGGACATAATGCTAAGTGAAATAAGTCAGACACAAAAGAACAGAAATGGCTTGATTTCACTAATATGAACTAGCTATAATATGTGAGTGCACAGTCTTACAATACAGAACAAAGGATACCTAGAAATAGAAGCTAGAGAAAGGAGAGTGATAACATATTCTGTTCAGAATGTATAATGTGGTTGAACTTAAAGTGTTTGGAAATAGATAGGGATGTGGATGGCTCATTATTGTGAATATAAGGAATAGTGCTGTACTGTAGGTGAATTTGGTTGAAAAGAGTTGTTTAGAGTCAAGTGTGTCACTGATTAATACTACAAATTTATATAAATTCTTGCATGAACTAGTACAAATGTATGACAAATGTTAATAATAGAGTGGTAGGTGGGGAAAAATACCTTTTGCAAGCTACAGACTATAGTTATCAGTTATACCTTAAAATTCTTTCATCAACAGTACCGGTGTATCACACTGATACTAGGAGTCAATAATATGGGGAGATAAGGGATGTTTTTGGTTTTCTTTTTTTGTGTCTATCTGATAACTTTCATTTTGGAGGAATGAAAATGATCTAACTATGAGGGTGATTGCACAATGAAGTGATGATGCTGTGAGATATTGATTTTGTACTTTGGATGGAATATATGATAAGAGAATATATCTCAGTAAAAGCTGCAAAACAGAACAGAACATAATCTGTGCATGAATGCTTATAGCAGCTTTATTCACAATAGCTAAAATACTGGAAGCCAGTAAGATATCCTTCAACAGGGAAAGGAAAAGCAACTCATGATACATCCATACAATAGAACACTATTCGGTGATGTAAAGGAATGAACTATTGATTCATCAAATGATGTGGATGAATCTAAAAGGTATTTTACTGAATGAAAGAAATAGACCCAAAAGGCTACAAATTGTATGACTCCATTCCTGACATTTTAGAAATGGCAAAACCATAGGGCAGAGAGCAGACTTATGGTTGCCAGAGGCTGGGAGAATTAACTAAAAACGGGAACCAAAGGGAAAGTTTTAAATTTTTGCAAGTAAAAAAGTTTATTTTAAAAATTAAAAAAAAACAGCACAAAAGAACATTTCATTACTATATTAAAAAATCTAGAAGGAGACATAAACAACTCCCGCAATAATTATTTCTGTGGAAAAAGCTGTGATTGGGTCAGATGTTTGAATAAGATGTTATCTAATTTACAATATTTGAAATTTTACCATGATGATATGTGTATTCCTGAGTATCTCCATTATGTATTCAATCAAAATTCCTGAATTTTTATAAATGAAATAGAATGGTAATAAATATCAAGCATCCTTATCAAGGAAACTTAAAACAAAAGTATAATCATAGTCTTGAGCATTGTATCCCTATGGTGAGCAGTGTCCGGGTAGCGCCATTTTTGCCATTGGCCATCAGAACAAGCTGTGTGGCTGGGGTATTAAGGCTAGTGCTGACTTGGCCTCTGAATTACCCATTACAAGGGAATCATTTTCTCCAGAGCCTAGATTTTCTTATATTCCTACAATCTTGGTGGACAAATTATTGATAATTGCTATTGTCAGTCATAATAAATATAAACCTAAGAAATGTTGGCAGGAGTGCAAAAGTTTCTCTGTGGTCCCACTGGAAAAACTGTGCATAGAGGTTATAACCAGAACAAAATAGTATGGATTTCTGAAACGCGGTATTGGTTGCAGTGTTTGTATTAAGAAATGCCCCTTTGACATCTTATCAATTGTCAATTTACCAAACAACTTGGAAAAAAGAAAAAAAAAAACAATATTGTGCCTATGCCTTCAAACTTCACAGGTTACCTATCACTCATCCAGGTGAAGTTTGGGGATTATTTGGAACCAATAGTATTGGAAAGTCAACTTCTTTAAAAATTTTAGCAGGGAAGCAAAAATCAAACCTTGGAAGGTATGATGATCCACCTCATTAGCAAGAAATTTTATTTACTTCCTAGGATTTGAATTTGTAAAATTGCTTTACCAAGATTCTAGAAGGTGACCTAAAAGCCATTACTAAACCTCAGTATATGGCACAAATTCCCAAAGCTGCAAAGGGGACAGTAGGGTCTATTTTAGACAGAAAGGATGAAGCAAAGATGCAGGCACTTATATGTCAACAGCAGGATTTAACTTATCTAAAAGAATGAAAAGTTGAAGATCTTTCAGAGAGTTGTAGAATTTGATTGTGCTGAGGTTGTGTACAGAAAACTATTTTCATCTTTGATAAACCCTTTTGCTACCTAGGCGTTGAGCGACGTATGAAGACTACTGTTACTATATGATCTCTAAAAATCCGGATAGATAGATCATTGCGGTGGAGCATGACCTAAGTGTATTAAGCTATCTTTCTCATTTCAGCTGCTGTTTACTTGGTGTATCAAGTGTGTATTGTACTGTTACAATGCCTTTTGGCATAAGAGAAGGCATAAATATTGTTTGGATGGCTATGTTCAAACAGAATACCTGAGATTCAGAAACGTATCATTTTTTTTTTTCTTTTTTGCATGGGCAGGCACCGGGAATCGAACCTGGGTCTTTGGCATGGCAGGTGAGAACTCTGCCACTGAGCCACCATGGCTTGCCCTTCATCATTTGTTTTTAAAGTGACTGAGTCATGGGAGACCTGGATTCAACTCCTGAACCATGCAACCCCGCAAAATTAACTAAATAAATAAAGTGGCTGAGACAGCAAGTGAAGAAGTTAAAAAGATGTATAGGTATACATATTCAAGAATGAAGAAAAAGATAGGAGAGTCTCTGCTAGCAATTGTAGCTGGAAAGTTTACAGACTCTGAAATCATGGTGATGCTGGGGGAAAATAACACAGGTAGGAAGATGGTTATTAGAATGCTTGCTGGAATACTTAAACTTGATGGAGCAGTACCAATTCTAAATGTCAGTTATAAGCCACAGAAGATCAGCCCCAATTCAAATGGAAGTGCTAACCAGTTACTACAAGATAAGAGATGCTTATACTTATCTATAATTTGTGACTGATGTAATGGAGCCTCTGCAAGTTAGAAACAGCATAACCCAAGAGTTGCAGACATTATCTGATGATGAACTGCCGCAAGTAGCTTTAGCTGTTAGGGCAAACCTCCTTATGTTGATGTAATTGATGAACCACCTATACATCTGGATTCTGAGCAAAGGTTCCAGACAGCTAGAGTTGTCAAATATTTCATACTCCATGTGAAAAAGAGCCTTTGTTGAGGAATGTGACTTCATCATAGCCACCTATCTAGCAGATCAGGTCATCGTTTTTATGGTGTCCCATCTAAAACCACTGTTGCAAACAGTCCTCAAACCCTTATGGTTGGCATGAACACATTTTTTGCCTCAGCTTGAAATTTTTGTCTCAGCAAGAATAAAGAAACTCAATTCAATTAAGGATGTAGAACAAAAGAAGAGTGGAAACTACTTTTTCTTGGATGATTAGACCGAATCAGAGAATATCAATGAGCCTTTTATTAAAAGAAACACTTATTGGGATTGTTGTCTAAAACTTTAATCAGGTTTCATTCCCCACATACTCTGGAGCTTGAAGTGTAATTTACTTATTGTAACATCAAAAGTCAGTTGTGTTTTAAATTGTAGTCTGAACACAAGAAATGCCACTTTTCTTTTCTCACTGATGAGTCCCTTTTTGTGCATGAGATTTTTAAATGAAGATATTTCAAGTTATACAAATTACATCCAAGTTTTATAATGTTTGGGAAGATCATGTTTATGTACTAAATGCTGACCCTTGTTGCCCCACTTTAAAAAATCTTTGAGAGATGTTTTCTGTACTGATGAAGCCTGCCAAGAATGTTAATATAATAAAACTGACCTTGTTTTACAAACTGGTCAGATTCTATTTGATAAATAAACATCTATGAGGATTAAAATTTTTTTACGTATAATCAAAATGCATGCTACAAAGAAGAAAGACTACCCAAAGAAAGTCATGGGCGAGATTGTAATAGCCTTAAAAGACTATGAAACAGACGTTAAGTCAATCACAACTAAATTGAATATTGGGTCAGTGGAACAAATGTGCCTCCATAGCTACCTGTTTTAAGTAGGTTTCCTTGATTCCCCTAATTCCCAGATTGTCAGCAGTCAATCACTAACTTTTTACGGTAACTGCAGCATTACGGTAACTGTAATATTAATAGTATTAAGTAATCATACCTGGTTTTGAATCTTTTGACTTAGCAGTTTGTGTCCTAGACAATTCACTTAACTCCCACAGCTTCAACTTGAAATTAGGATAAAAATTAAAATGCCTCACAGAAAGCTGTGACGATGACCTGTGACCATTTATATAAACCATAGGGTGCATTTGTGTGTTTGTGTGTGTGCGTGCATAAAAGTGCATATGAAATATTAGGTACAAAATATTGTAAACCACGAACGTTTTCATTGGCCCATCAACCCACACATAGCCTTCACCTTTCACCTGTGAGTTAAGCTGAATTGATCTTACATTGATACTAGGTAAGCAAATGCTCAGGTCTCCCCTCTCCTTGTCTTTTAGATTTTAAGCAAGTTGGTTGTTTTGCTCTTTCAGTTCTCTGATGGGTTTGAAAAAAACAATGCTCAATCAGGCAATTTAACAAATTCTCTGCGTAATTTTAAAACTCCAAAAGCATCTCTGATTCTTCCCTCTCTCAATAGCCCCTTGGTTAAGCCAAAAGCTATCCTGAGGTCATACCTAGAATTGGCCCAGTGAAGAAAACAGCTGGCAAGAGTCAATTATCCACAGAAGAGACCTTAATTCTTGGAATTCAGCTTCTCAGTCTTGTTTTTAGGATTCCCTTCCCTAAATATTGGGCTTGGTCTGAATCTAAGGCTGAAAATTTTTCTCTTCTCTGCTTCTACAGCTCTCTGGCATCCTTAAAATGTATTATTTATGATTTATACACCTCTATTAAGTTGTTATATCTGGGCTCTTGTGCTGCCTTGCTACTGCACAGAAGCAGAAATCGCTTTCTTAGCCATGAGGATATCTTTCAAATTTTCTATTTCCAAATCATTTTCTGATAAATTCTGGATAATTTTTTTATGACTCCTTTCAGTTATGGTGTTTAGTTTTTTCTGAACAATCTTTCAAGCAGTACTTTTGTTTTTAATTTCAAATACTGTTTTATCTTAAAAGTTTTACTTGGTTCTTTTCTTTCTCCTGTTTTGTGTATAGTAACTTTTCTCATTGTGTCCATGCCTTATTTAATTGTTTATTTAATTCAGGCACATCTATTCTGTAGAGTCTTTCAAATTATTGCTTAATGAATTTACATTGCTATTTCATTCTCCAGTTTGTATGAAAATGTGTGTGTTTTGTGTCTATATATGTGTGTAGATGTTTACAACAATTGATCATGGCTAGGTCTTATAATTTTTATAAACTTGTCTTTAGAACAGATTTTTCCCGCTTTGGGAAAATAATTTTGATTTTGTTTTTATCTGTTGTTCCTGGGATATTATTATCCATGTACCCTTTTGCATATTAACTCCTTTATGTTTTTAGTATCTCATCGCTGGTATAAATCTGCAATCTTCATGAGGCCCACCCCCGGGCTTTCACTTCTCCTTCCTGCGTTTTCCATAATTAGCATGGCTTACTTGTGTGTAGAAAACATAAAAATCAATTTTTGAGCATCTTCAAGGGAGGGAAATGAATTTTAAAAATACAGTGAAGAACACAGGTAAGCTGATGATAATCTCATTATAAATTAATTATCTTATGTGAGTCTGGCAGTGTTGTATGCTTTCTGAATTCATACTAGGGTGTCTTAGGCTAGGGCAGTTAACATGTAATACAGTATATAACTGCTGCTCATTTTCCTCTTGACCAGTAACTCTGGCATTCTTGATATGCCTAATGAAAATTATTGTATAGTTATGAGTTGAGAGCCTTAGTCCTTAAGAAATGTGATAATGAAGATCTAGAATTATTTACCATGAACTCTTAAAGCTGAATGTCAGAGCAAGAAGATAAGTGTCCTCTTCTACCTATACTCTCTAAATCATGGATGAATGAGCAGCTAACAAATAACACATATCCACTACTAAGTGTACAAAAGGAGACCAAATATTTTTAACCATCATTTGTAGGGGAAATGCATATTTTGGAGCAAAGGGCCTTATTAAATTAACATTTACAGTCTTTATATTCTGAAAACTGTGAAAAATATCCAAAATTAATACACTATAAGTGTGAAAGACAATGTTAATTGAACTTAGGTTTTGGAAATTGCATTGAATATAGTTGAACATTATATAAATGTAATTGAACTTATTTTAAATAAAACATTGGAGTGAATAAAGTTGTATTTTTCCCTTATTACAGAAAAGTTCAATAAGAAAGCATGTATTGGTTAAGATAACAGTTCAAGAATATATAAGCAAACAGATTTTATGCATATTATGAAAGTTAATTGAGCACACAGTTTTGTCAGCAATAACTTTTTGATTAAATTACTGCTCATGACTTTGCCAAGTCATTATGAGTCATTAAACCTTCAATCATTTGTGCAAATCTGTAGTTACCAGCATCTTTTCCTTTCATTGTCTAATTTTTTGCATAAGTTGTAATTGTAGGAATGAATATATAAAAGTACTAAACACTGCAAGAAGATAAATAAAGTAATATATATGAAGGCAATATGCAATGAAACCCAAATTAGCTCATTTATTATTTTACAAATAATATACATATGTAATGATTTAGAAATAAAATAATTTTGATCAAGAATGAATAAAACATTCATGAAATCCTATTATTTTTGAGCACTTGCCTTTAGCTATGACTTTGCAATGATTGAATTGACAATCTCTTTGCTTCATGACTTAAAAACTGACTATGCAGTTACAGTTGAAGTTGTCTAAAGTCTTGTGTGAATAAGTTGTTCAACAACTCTTTTCAGAGAAAGTCTTAAAAATTCCTGGAAATAAGCAAAAATGTTATGATGGAATGAGTACTATCCTGCAAATCAAAAACATCTTGAATTTCAAATGGATTTTCTCTGCAGGAATAAAAATGTTTTTAGAAACTCAATTTCATAAAATAAAAGTTTTATGTCAACTTGGCTAGGCTATAATACCCAAACACTGATCAGTCATTGCTATGAAAATATTTTGTAGATATATTTAACATCTACATTAAGTTAACTTTAAGTAAAGGAGAGTACTCTCAGAAATGTGGTTAGGTCTCATCCAATCGGTTAAAGACTTTAAACATAAAGACTTGAGATTTCCCAGAGAGGGAGAGATTCTGCCTCAAGACAGCAAAGTAAAATTCTGCCTGAGTTTCCAGCCTTCTGTCCTTTCCTACAAATTTCTAATTTACCTTTACCAGCCCCTACAATCATGTGCACCAATTCTTTAAAATAAATCGCCCTCCTCACCCATATATATGTATCCTATTTGTTCTGTTCTCTGGAGAACACCGACTGATACATCAGTGCTATCCATTGTCATCTACAGAAATTTTGGAATGCATCCTTCTACACTGGGTAAATGTCTCCTGAAATAATGACTTCCACAGGCACTTTTGGAAAAATAAGATAAGGAGAGCAACATAAACATTAACTAATATGTTCAAATTATCACCATCATTTCAATTTTATTTTATCCAGAGCATTTATTCAACATCCTACATACACAGTTATTACTGACACTTATTTCATTCTAATTTGAGCATATTGATGGCCCTGGCAGACTGTGCACTCCTTCCTGAAACCACAAGCATAAATTCATGGAAGTCAGATGTAAGTGACAATTGAAAGCAATAACTTTATGAAAAATGACATTTTCAGAGTTGTTATATATGATTTATTTAGCAAAAACATTCTAAGAGCATAAATAACTGTATTAGATAATTTTTATTGTATGCCTCAAATGGATTCTATCATCCAGCAATTTTGAATGGCTGTTAAACACTACAATTTGTCTCTGGAGCTAGAGTTCCAGATGTGAAAGAAGTCCTCACAATTCAATGCAGTTTTGAGAGATTTGGAGGGGTGAAGTGGGATAGAATCACAATCCTCTGTTGCTGCTTTCAGGTCTTAGAGAGATGAAGATCTCCTGTGGCAGCATTCGATGTCAATTCTCCAGCTCCTTGTGTCAAGAAAGAGTTCCAGTGATTCCAGAATCTTACTATGACTACCTAATCTCTGGCCTTGGATATCCATTCTCAAGTCTTATGGACGTGAAAGGTAGCATCTTGTTGCTGATTTTGCTCTAGTGGAAGCCTCAAAGGAAGTTGCTATCTTATAATTACTTGTGAAGTGGTTACTCAAAGAGGTCCAGCCTAGAACCTGATCCTCCAAACCTTCCAATAATCTATAATAACATGTACAGATTCCTGTAGTAAACCAGAGAGAGTGGTTTCTTTCTCTTGGTCTAAATTACAATGATGAAATAATGAAAATGTGCAAATGTGAACATAAGTAATGAGTAGCTAAAAATATTATATCATATCTAACTAGGTGATCAAGGAAATCAATTCAGTCCAGGGTGAAAGTTCAGAATCTGTGATGTGCATTGGGAAATGCCAGTGCTAATTCATGACCATCAGGCATAAAGTAGTGGAATCTCAATCTAAGTTGAGGAAATGACATCAACAAAACTAGAAATGATATGACACTTCATCTAAGTTAATAGGGAACAGCATCATCAAAATCATCATCAAAATAATATTAACTATTTTAGGTAATTTAATATAAATTTATTATTTATTAAATATTATTAATCATATTATATCATCTGAAATGTAGAGGCAATAGTAAGTAAAAGGTCAGAAAATAAATGAAATTGGGGAGTTGAGTATAGAATAAAGTTTCCTAAGGTAATAGTATTCAAGAGGATTTGGAGTTAAAACTTCATTGGTACAGAATTTCTGCTGGAGATGATGGGAAAATTTTGGTAATGGATGATGGGCCTGGTAACACATCATTGTAAATATAATTATCACTAGTGAATTAAATGTCTGAAGGGGCTTACACGGGGAAATTTTAGGCTGTATGTATATTGCTAAATTTAAAAAGAATTCCAACCTAGAGCAAAAAAGGACATTATTGGAACAACTGAAGAAAATTGGACTATATGCTTTATATAAGTATTAAATTTCTTAAAGTTGATAGCTGTACTTAAGGTAGTTGCATAGTAAGAGCTCTTGTTCTCAGGGATATACCTGGAAGTATCAATGTTAAAGTAGCATTATCTGTGCAACCTACTCTCAAATATATAGATGATAGATAGATAGATAGATAGATAGATAGATAGATAGATAGATAGATAGATAGATACATGCATACATACATACACAGAATGGTATAATAAATGTTGCAAAATACCAAAAGTTAGTAAATTTTGTATCTGGATGAGAGACCATTTTAGAGTGCTTTGTATTGTTTTTGAATTATTTTGAAAATTTTCCTTTAAGTTTGAAGTTATCTCAAAATAAGAAATAAGAATAAATAAAATAAAAATAAAAAACTAATTTTTTAAAAAGGTGAGCAGCCAATTGATATAAATAATCCTGAAGCACATAACATAGAGTTAGCAGAACTTAAAAATAAATCTAAGTTGGCACAAGTAGAATAAAAAGAAATTAAATTCAAATCAGACCACTGGCTGACAACTGAAATTGCTATGAATAAGGATCTATTTTTCCAAGCGGTCAAGCCTGTAAATACAGCAGGAAGAGATCTACATGGTATCTCCCATCACGATGCTGTGTGTTAGCAGATATCTATATTAAACCTCAGCGTGTTGGCAGATATAAGGGAAGTTCTGCTGTATTTATTTTAGCTAATCCAGATCATGACTGGTCACCAGGATTCAGTAGAACTAACTGAATGGCAACATAATAATTGTTTCAATATGAATGTGATGATAGTATGTTATCATGTAATGTATCCATTCAGCTATTAGAATGTTTATAATGGTAGATCAAAAAACGTGAAAGGGGCGGTACACCGTGGCTCAGTGGCAGAGTTCTTGACTGCCATGCCGGAGACCCGGGTTTGATTCCCGGTGCCTAACCATGCAAAAAAAACGTGAAAAGAAGTACTTTTAAGAGTGATTTCCAAATGGAATTACATATCAGGGCTGATACTAGAAATTTGTTGACTGTGTAAACTTCACATTAAGAAATATTGGGGGATTAAATGGTGCATGTGTCTGCAGGAGTAAAGGGGATATATATAGGAAAAGAGGACGCATATCAACAGTGAGGGAGTCTAATAGCACCAAATAGTTCCATATGCTTATGGAGAGTAGCTCATCGGAGATGAAATCCATCCCAAGTTAATTTAACTCTCTGTATTCAGAGAGTTGTCAGTTAATCTCTTAGGCTATCTCTCTCAGTCTGAGCCACTTTTTACGTAACTGTCATAATGCATTGTAGTCCATCCATATGTGTGATATGATTTCACTGTAGGAGAGCAGAGTTTACATAAGGAGACTCTTGGAGAAAAGTTGACATGGGAGAGAGGCCAGAGCAACTGAAACACAACCTAAGAGGAAAAAAATATATGTTGACAAGCTGCATAGGGAAATATGTAGGTGGCAATTACATTTGATACTTGTTTTTTTATACTCCCATGATTATACCAAAAATTTTGTAAGTTTGTATTAAAAAGCATCCACCTAAATCCAAACTAACAATGGCTTTACTTAGGCAAATGTTTGTTATAAATAACAAGAAATGTTAAGATTGATGATCCTAAGGTAGTTCGGCAGATTAAAAATATTACTGCAAACACTTCATCTCTGCAATTCTCACAATGTTGATTTTGTCCTTAAATAGCAAGAAGGCTGTACTATCTCTAGGCATCACAACAGTATTCATAGCTAAGAAGTGGGGAAATGCAGCCAGAAAACAAACAAACAAAAAAGAAAACTGGCTCCATGACCCTCGCCTTTCATCAGTAAAGAAACTACATCTTAGAATCCTCCAGAAGAATTCTAACACTGATACCATCAGAAGATGCTTATGTGGCATATATATGTCAGCTATCAGCATGAGAGGTTGGGAAACTAAGGTCTGGTTTTGAACATTTCCAAGGTAATAGATAAGTAATGTGGCCAAGGGAGAGTGTCTACCATTATTACCATGGACTGCTTTTATAAAAATAAAATTTTAAGTATTTCAAGCTATTAAAATATAACATTAATGGAACATTTTACATTAGTAATTACATGGTAATGCAGACCTATATGTAATATAATGAAGTAAAAGTATTACTGATATATATGAATCCTCAAAGTGAGGATTCATATCCATCCATGTGTTAGCTTGAAAGCTGCTGGGGTACAGTATACCAGAAATGGAACAGCTTTTTAAAAAGTGCAATTTAATAAGTTACAAGTTTATGGTTCTAAGACTATAAAAACATCCAGGGGAAGATACTGTAATTCAAGGAAGGCCAATGGGTCGGTAACACCTCTGTCAGCTGGGTACTCACCAGTGGCTGGCACCTGCTGGTCCCTTGCTCCTGGGCTCTATTGCTCTCAGTCTCTGTTCCTGTGGGGGTTCTTCACTTTGCTTCTTTGGCTTTCATCTCTTGGCTTCCTTTGGCTCTCTTCAGGTTCTGGCTTGCTTAACGTCTCACGGTGATGTCTGTTGGGCTCCAAGAAACTCCAACATCCATGACTCTGTTCTCCATGTGTCTGCATCTGTGTCAGCTCTGGTCTCTGAAGTTTCCATCAGCTCTGAGGCTTCTGTCATTTCTGGCTCTCTCCAAAATGTTTCCTCTTTTAAAGGATTCCAGTAAATGAATCAAAACCCACCTGGAATGGGTGGCATCACATCTTCATAGAATCAAAGGTCATACCCAAAATTGGACATCTTACATCTCCATGGAGATAATTAAACCAAAAGTTTCCAACCTACAATATTGAATCAGGATTAAAAGAAATGGCTGCTCCCACAAGACTGGATCAGGATTAAAACATGGCTTTTCTGGGCAGCATAATATTTTCAAACAGTCACACTCCATCTCCAGCAAAGGTAACCATCCTCTTGAATTCAGTATTTATTATTCCAATGCATTTATATATAAAATGCATGCAAAAACTCATCCTCACACATATACATGTATGTGTATATGCATACCATATACAGTATATACAGCAACTACAAATGAATATATATGTATATATATATGTAAGAGAAATAAAATGAAAACTGGCAGAATAATTTCTTAGATGTGAGATGGGCAAAATATAAAAATCTAACAATACAATGGTTGATGAAGATAAGGAGAAACTTTTGGTGGGAGCGTAAATGGTTACAAACACTTCAGAAACTAATTTGGTACTATCAATTGAGGACGTGCAAAAATTAAACTTAGTGATCTCTACCCTGTTTATTCACACTAGAAAACCTTGATATATATTATTTATATACACATTATATAAATGTGAAAAATATCATGTGTCACTTCATAGTACATAAATATAGAGGAAGAGATATTATCTGAAATACAGGGGTACAAGTTACTCCAATAAGAATTTCCTCACCTACTTTCTAGTTTTCTCCCTGCCCTTTGAGCCTCCAACTACCAGCTATACGACCCAAAGACTAGATAGATAGATAGATAGATAGATAGATAGATAGATAGATAGAAAGATAGATAGATAGACAGACAAACAGACAATTTGTTACACCAGCATTTTACACTCAGGTGTCAATTTCAGGTTCAATGATGAATTATTTTTTAGTAATGCCCTCAAATGAATCTCCTTAAAACCACCACAATTTATTCTTTCTCATGATTCTGTGAGAAGCAGGGGAGTTTTTCTGCTCTACTTGGTATTGGCTGGAATGCAAGGATGGCTAGAAGACTGAAATGTCCTCAGCAAGGGAGCTGGAACTTTGGAACTCTACTGGAATTCTTGGGAATTAACCTCAGTTCTCCTTAATGTGGGCCTCTCATGTGGATGCTTTAGTTACTCACAACACGGTGGCTTGTTTTCAAGAGCATGTGTTTCATTTGGTAAAATCAGGCAGTGAAAACTTAAACTGCAGATTCTCAAGCCACAGTCTTGGAATTTATAGAGTTTCAATTCTGCCCCACACACCTATTCAATGCAAATAACTTTGAACTAAAAGCATTTTTTTTTTACCAATACTGCCTATTCTGTTTCTTTTTTAACCAAACCCAGTAGTCCTATTTTCACCCAGAATGAAAAAGCAGGACTAATACCCAGAGATTTCTGAGCAATACACCCTTGCCTCCAGCCATCCATTATTCTGAAAATCTTATTTTCCCCACACATTAAAGAAAAAGAAGAGAGGTCTTTTTATTTCTCTTCTTCTCACCCAGTGCCATAATAAAAAAAAAATTCACAATCGAGGTTTCTTCAACTGGTATATTTATGACTGGTAAAAGTGTGAAAGGATGAACCATCTTGGACTATAACATGAATGTTTTGTATGCAAATATTCGGTATTTCATGGACAAAAAACTGTTCACCCCATTTTATCCAAATAAACAAGATGTGTGCCAACAGATTCTCAACATATAAATGAGAATTAATCCTCTAGGGTGCCTCATCTCATCAGATGTGTCTCCTGCTCATTGCTTCATCAAGATGAAAGTTGTTAACAAAGGAGGGAGGGGATAAACTCTTTGACTTATTTGCTCCTAAATCTGAATTATGAATAATGAGGAACATCATTATTTTGGCTCAGTCATTTTCCTTTCTTGGGATCATACTTATAGTAATAAAAATATTAATTCCCTGTGTTCATGTCTCAGTGATCAGTTATCCTAGTTGATGTTTTAGGATGGATATTATTTGATATTCAAAGACAAATTTGCCATCTGTTCTCCTTCCCTCCCTCAGTTTTAAATGGAAAATGTTAAAGCAATACCATTTAGAAAATTCCCTTTATGTCATGGAAATAATATATCTTTCATCACTATCAGGACACTATGATCACTAGTAAAGGAATATGGAGGTAGGGACTTTACTTTAGGGTGTCTATACAGTTGGAGGCATTAACAGTCAAGGAAAATCCAAGAAAAGAGTAGCAATAGGAAGAAGATTCATATCCTCAAATGGATTGAACAGCTGAAGACAGGAAGAAAGCAAGCCAAATCCACTTAACACCGTAATTACTTATACCATGCTAAGAGGTTTAGAGCCCCAGTCAATGCTAGAATATCAATTTCTCTGCAGAGATGGGTGTTTGAGTCATAGAAGTCTCATACATATCCAGAACAGTGTCTGAGACATCATAGGCACCTGATAGCCATTTCCAATGAATTGGTTAATTAGCGATTATATTCAATCTTTGCATCTGTGGTGTTTCACATGGGGCCTAGACTACAGAATACCGATCTCTTTCATATGCCATAGCCTAAAGGCCTTAGAAGCAGGTAATATTGGCTTAGATAGCTACTATTTCCCTAACATCTTAAAAGTTTTTCAATTCAGGTCACTCCATGGACTACCGGCCAACCAATAGGAGTAACTCCTTGAATCAGATTTCCATGTCTAGTAGAACCACCCCTGTATGTGGAATAGTCTCATATTGCTTCCATAGATAAGGTGCCCTCAGTGAAGAGTTTTATTCTAAAACAGAAGCTGAACGTGCCAAGAGTCAATGGCAATTGACTCTTTATATTACCATTATATGGTAATAATAAACAAGAAATCTTTAAACTGCCATATGTTTGCATGGGAGATATTCTTATGTCAAACAAGACTGTTAGGTCTATCTTAAAAATTGCCTGTCATGATAAAACTCAAATTTTAGAACAGGGAGATAAAAATTTCTCTTAGAAATATTCTACTTAACATTTTAGTTTATCAGGGAATTACTTTCTAAGTTTCCTTGTAAGAATGTCAGCAACAGTTATTGCATCTGATAGGTTTAATTACTGTAGCTGCATGGGTCATAACTCACTGACAAAAATACATGGCTATTAAAATTACAGTGGCAAAATTGTTTTTCACATTGGAGAATGGTAAAATATTACTGTTATAAGCAGATATATTGTTAAATATTCATTACTTCCTTTACTTAACTTTTGGAAAGACTTCCAGAAATCAAACCCTATCTTGTTAAAATCTATTCTATGAAAACCTTTTTAATTGGGGATGTCTCCAAAAAAAGGAAATTCAGGTCCTGTGATACAACACTTACTTTCTTTATGAAAAGCTTGATGGATTACAAAGTGAACAAAATTTATAATCCCTCTTATTTTCATGTTTATTCATCATGTAAAACTAGTAGCATTTTTGTCATATGCCAATTAAGTAAATGCAGAAGAATGGTTTCTAAAGAAATATAAGAATCAATATTATGATTTTCAAAAGAATATTTGGGACACTAAATTTTAAAATGTAGAAAATTGTGTTCTATTGCAGGGGTCAGTAAACCCTGGGCCATAGGCCATATCCACCCTTTACCACTCTGCTTGATTTAATATGATTAACAAGCTAAGAATGTTTTTGTTTTTATATTTTAAGTGTGTTGACCCTTGCTCTACATTATTAAACTGGACATTAAGAATGTCAACAAAACTAATCTCAATCTCTTTTCTTCCAGTGATAACAGAAGAGTTATGCCATCTAATCTTTCAGAATTTACAGAACTAGACTTTGATCTTCAATCTCATTTTTTAAATTTACAATAGCAATCAATACATTTCATGTCATTGTAATAATAACATATTGTTCCATAAAGAAATTTCATAAAACTTTAATGTTATATACAGACAAAATCCACTATCTTAATAAACATATTTTAAAGATGAAAAATAAGTTAGTCTGAGGGGTTAAGTGATTGGCCCAGTGTAATAAGTCTAGTATTTATTATTTTACAACCTTTTCAAATTAATCTGAACTCTTATTTCATTTCATTAATTATGGAAGAAAAATAATCATAAGCTAGTTAGACCTATAATACTGAAGTCATAAGATAATGAATATAATGCAATTAGCAGTGCTTGGTTTCAATCCAAGAATAAATCATAACAATTAGGTCACCTGGTGGATATTTTAGCAAAATGTGCAGCATTAACTACATAACACCCAGTAAAAACTAACATAGATTAATGATCTAAAAGTACTGATCTCAACTCGACCAATGAGAACAAAGCCCCTAGATCAGCTAGCTGTTTTCATTAAACCTCGATAAATTATAAAAATATAATTTGAGCAAGCATCTATCCATTTACTAACAACTACTATGTTAAAGTTTGACTTCATTAAACAATTCCAGATCGAACTAATTATTGATTGGTATTTGAAGTATGCATATTTGCCTAGAATAATTCCAATCACAAATCTAAAATTTTAGAGAGTTTACCTTTAATTTCCTTTTATTAAATTTTTTTTTCAATCTCCTAGGAAATAAAAAGGCATGTCACAAGTCATAAAGAAAAAACATCATGTGGGGTACAATTTGGGTGTGAAAACTCACTGTTGTGGATGATCAGGGAAATCTTTAAAAGTAAATTATATGTGATGCTGCTCTGGAATCGTATTTTAACCCTCGCGGTAAGGTTTACTATATTTACATTCTTTAAGGATTTAACATTAAGCCTAACTTTTTTTGTTAGAGAACTCAAAAAAAATCATACTTAAGAAATAAAGTTCCCATATACCGCCCTTTATTAACAGCTTAGGTGGTATATTTGTTACAACTGATGAAAGAATATTTTTATAATTCTACTCCTAGTTGTAGTCCATGGTTTAATGTTCGCTGTTGGTGTTGTACAGTCCTATGTGCTTTTTTAAATTTTAATTAAATAAATTATTCTAGTAAGATATACACAACCTAAAGTTTCACATTTTAACCACATTCATATATATAATTCAGTGTTGTTAACTTTGTCTTCAATGTTGTGCTACCATCACTACCATCCAATACCAAAACTTTTCCATTCTATGGTTTAAACAGAATGTCAGGCTAATAAAGACGCAACTGTGCATTACTGATTTTTAATAAATATCAGATGACTTTAAAATGACTATAAAAACTTTTTCAGAAAGAACAAGAATTTGGTTATAATTTCAGAACCTTGAATATCTGATTATTTTTTCTGGTTATCTTTGGAAGTGAACAACTTGAGAAGAAAATTTTTTAGAAAATACTAGTGACTCACAAAGCTTTTCCCCAAATACTCGGTAAACAATATGGGTATTCTTTACTTCTAGTATTATTGTAGAGAAGTCTTGGTCTACAGAGTTTTTCTTTTATTTTAATAAAAAACAATAATAATTGTGTTTTTATGTCACTCAGCCCACCTCTTTTATTAATATTTCCTTGCATGTGTTTAAAAGAAAAGCACTTTCCATTTGTGTTTCAGGTACTCCCTATGCATCACTTTGGTTTAAAATTTTTCTGTTGTTAATAAGTAGAAGTTCAGAGTTCCAGATTCTCTGTTGCATATCAATCTTATGAAAGTTCATATTTTTTAAAACGCTTTCTCATTTTCTTCTGCAGAGGGAAAACATTTTAAGATTGACCTCATAACTCAGTGCATTTTCTTCATTCTCATTTCTGTTCTTATCTATGCAAAATTCATTTTTAAATTTTCTATTAGAATTATAGTTTTTGTACAATCTTGTATTGTCTTATCTACCTCCCTTTTAATACTTACCTATTGCCTTTTCATGTTTAATTTATTTCTTGTTTTATGTTTTCTTAATTTTTATAAAAACAGAAAGCAGATGCTTTAAAATAAGGTTTCTATGTCCATTATTCAAAAACATTGATCTCCTCTTCACCTGTAATGGACTGATGAATAATCTTATCTCAAAAGCCACAATAATTGCTTTTTCCCCTCTTTAATTAGAGCATGGAGCGTCATGTTCAGGGCTAGTGTTGGCCTGAAATTCTCCTTGTATCTCCTCTCCGATTACCAAGTTTTTTTTTGAAATTCCCTTTCAGATCTCAAGCTGGAAGGCAAACTAATGTCCAGAGACCCAAGTTAGCTTTTTGGTATCCAGCTTATATGATTCAGCAAAAAATAAAATGAATATATTACTGCTTCTACTTCTTAGTATGAAAGATAATTTGGAGCTTCTAATTTAAAACAGGATATAGTTTACTCCTTGCCCAAACCACTACATGAAAAACTTCCAAACAACAAAAACTTGCAACACACACACACACACACACATATATATGTATATATATAATTTTTCTTCTATATCTGTCCCTTGTTATTATTGAATTCACATCCCAGGTTTGCCAGGTGCCACCAGCTGCTCATCTCCAACTGCTGCTGCTTTGAATTACAAATAGTTTTCTTGCCGATGTGAACACATGGGAAGGGGTAGTCAGGGGGGTGAGGACTTATACAGCCCTAGTCCTAAGAGACTGCTCAGTGCGACATGAGCATCCTAGACTTTCAATTTAAAGATAACCTCCCAAGTTCAAAAATGCATCAATATATCTCTGTAGGTTCAAGTGCTAGAGATTCATTTTCTAGCTCTACAATAATCTTAGATCCTTTCTTCTAGAGGCTCAGGGTCACTGAATTCAGCCACCCTCCTCCCAGATTGGAGGCTTTTAAAGGTCAGTGTGCCCTGATTATGGCAAAGAAAACAGAACCAGCCTCATTAAACCAGGCAAAGCCATGCCTTATTAGAAAACTTTTCTTGCATCTGACAGAAACACAATTTAAATGGGTTTATTAAGGAAAAGAATGTATTAGTTTACATAACTAAAAAAAAAATCCAGGAATAGAGTTGGATTAAGGTCTGTCTTTATTTAGAGACTCAAGTATTGCACCCTGATAAATGTTGCAATTTTCCTTTTCTGCTCAATTTGACACTTGCATTATTTAAAAATTTATACGCCTTGGGATTTCACAGCCCTGAATCTACACCCTATCAAGTTTAACCACAGTAAAGAAAATCTCCTCTTCATATTTTCTGCACAAGTCCTAGGATTCACTCTGATTGGAAAAACTTAGATCATGTGTCTATTGATGAAACACTCACTGCAGCTGTGGGGAGTTAGCACACAGGTTGGCCAACATTTAAGTGGAAAGCTGTCTATAGACATTTGTAGTTACAAGAACTAGTTTGAAGTGGATTTATAAATAAATTTGAGTGATCTTTGAATATTTTATTTATTGAGAATGAGTAGAGACAAAAGAGAAGGTTTACACATGGAATATTCCAACATTTAGACTTCAGTTATAGAAGGAGGATCAAAGGATACAGAGAGGAGCAGCTAAAGGAACGGGAGGAGATATGATTGTGGTGCCATGGAAGCTAACACATGAGTTTGTGCAAAGGAAGTAGAGGGAAGGCAACTTCTTCTACTACAGAAGTTAGGCAATATCATCTTTGTCCTTGGATTTGGGGACATGGAAGTCATTAATGTCTTCACAAGCAGGTTCAGTGACATAATAGAAAAGGGACCAAACCATAATGGGCTTGAATTTATGATAAGAGTTACAGACTTTGTATGGAGTTAAAGCATTCAAGAGCTGAGTGGTAATATGAGAAAATGGAAGAATTTTTTAGTTTGCTTCTCTTTAACAGAACATTTTAGAGCATTCTGTATGTAATGGGAATAACCCAACAAAAAAGAGTTTTTAGATGCAGGTCTCTGTGTTTAGCTATATTGACTCCTGGAAACATCTGAACTGTGATCTCTGCTCTTGACATGTCTTATAGCTGTAATGCCTTTATCTATCAAACAGAATTATGATTGGCCATAGCAGCAAATTTGTATATTTTTAGAGCATTTATTTTAGCTCAGTGAGATATTGGGTGAAACTGTACCTTTCTTACTTGTAGTTATTCAGTACAATATGATGGATGACAGATGAACATTATTTTGAGCATAAGCATCAGAAAACTGTGGTGTATAGCTCATATAATTCCCAGTGTCATTGTATTCATGGAATAGAAAACCAGACTAATATATGGAGTTTATTTTCTCTTCTGTTCTGTCAGTAGACAGAATAGCATTTGGAATACAATTCATTTGAATATACTAAATGGTTGATTTCCTTAGAAGACAATATAACAATCTTAGGTTTGATTTTGGTCCCTATCAATCAAAACACATCTCAAAGTAATAGAATGCCATGAACTTTTCCTTTTTTGGATTTATTAGGAAAATGAGAATTTTTTCCCATATAATTTGTGCCATGGTGGAGATTTTGTGGGCCTGTTTTCATGTGACAGGGCTGCTATGATAGATTCTACACAATGAGGTGGCTTAACTACTATATTGTTTATTTTTATGATCCCCAGCAAAAGGCAAGAGTATTTGTAAAAAAGGTTAAAAAGATTGCCACCTTCCTTTCTGTAAAATATTGTCTCTGCCCTCTAATCTTGTCACTCATGAGTTT
>PVIY010005894.1:0-91141 GCA_004026745.1 Myrmecophaga tridactyla
TGTTTGACCTTGAGAAAGCAAAATGTTAAAAGTTATCAACTATGAAACAATATATATTTAAATTTAATTAAAGTTAAGGAAAAGACTGAGCTTTTTTGAAAGTGAGAACACTTGATATTTTTAAACAACCAAGGACTTAATAAAGGTTACATAATGTGCAAGAAGTTATTCTGATAAAACATAGGCTTTTTGCTTATTTGCACTGATTATTCAGAAAAACTTTTATAGCTTTTTTACTAAAACATGCTAATTATTTATGAAAACTCTGTCACTTTAAGAAAATTAAATTTTAGGTTTGCAACAGTATTGATTTGATATTAAGCCTCTTAAAATTTTTATAAATGAATCCATCAAATCTTTCCTAACTTTGACTATAATTTCCTTCTCTGCAAACTTTCTGTGACTTACTATAATTACTTAGTTTTTTTTTTACATTTTCTTCTGTTTAATAAAAATACACACTTTATGCTTTATATGCTAAAATTACTAAAATAATTTTGGAAATTATCTTCAAGTAAACATTTTACAAGATACAATTACTATTACAATCAAACTTGTCAGAATAATTCTAAATACTTAGAACACTCTAGTCAATGCATTTTAAAACAGTAATATACAATTTTTGTCAAGAATGAATGAACATATAAGCACTACATTGTCCCCCCCTAAAATAATGCTTTAATCCATAAAGCTATTTTTTCTTTATAATTTTGGTAAGGTTTTAGGGGCATATTAGCTTTATGTATATGTCTGCTGCTGTGAGTTAGCAAAAATTTTAAAAATTAGTTATTTCCATCCATTCCAGATGGGTTTTCACTAGGTTACTGGAATCATTTAAAAGAGGAAACATTTTTGAGAGAGCTGACAGAAATTTCAGAGCAGCGCTGACACAGATGCCAAAACTTGGAGAAGAGAAACACAGATGATTGGACATGCTTGGAGCCCAGCAGAAATTACAATGAGACGTTAAGCAAGCCAGAACCTGGAGAGAGCCATGGGAATCCCAGAGATGAAAGCCAGCCCCAGAGAACCCCTACAGGAACAGAGGTTGAAAGCCAACAGAGTGAGAACCATCAGATGCCAGTCACATCTGGCAGAACTCCAGCTGACAGAGGTGTTCCTGACCCATCAGCTTCCTTGAGGTAAGCTATCTTTCCCTGAATACCTCATTTTGGAATTTTTATGGGCTTAGAACTATAAATATTTAACTTATTAAATTCCCCTTTTAAAAAGCCATTCCAGTTCTGATATATCACATTCCGGCAGGTAGCAAACTAACACATGTGGTTTCCCAATGTTTATCTCCCCTTGATTAGGATGTCTACAATGAAAGCTTTTGTTGCATAAAATATTTTAAACTTGAGCATATCCCATTTATCTTTTTTTTTATTGCTTGTGTTCAGGGATATCATTACCAAACAGAAGATAGTGAAGATGCTCCTCATTCTTATTTATATATTTGAGCCTTTTTGAGTTAATTTTTTGCATTTGGTGTGATATAGTGATCCTGTTTCATTCTATTGCATATTTATATACATTTCTCCCAGCATCATTTGTTGATTGAAGTGACTATTCTTTCCCAACTGAGTGGACTTGGAAGACTTGTTAAACACATTCATTGGCCATAGATGTGAGGGTCTATATTTGAACTCTCAATCAATTTCTTTGGTTGATATATCTATCCTTGTGCCAATGCCATGCTTTGTGAACACTGTAACATTGTAATATGCTTTAAAGTCAGGAAGTGTGACTCTTCCAAGTTTGTTCTTTTTCAAGATATATCTGGTTATTCTGGGTTCTTAATCTTTTTAAATAAATTTGGTAATTGACATTTCATTTTTTTGCAAAGAACTGTGTTTGGATTTTTATTGGAATTGTATTGATCTTTGAATCAATTTGGGTATAATTGACAACTTAAAAATATTTTGTCTTCCAATGCATGAGCATGGACTGCCCTTCCATTATTTAGGTGTTCCTTGAATTCTTTTTGCTATGTTTTGTAAGTTTATTGTTTACAGGTCCTTTACATAATTAAAAAAATTTCCTTGATGTTTGATCCTTTTACTTGCTATTGTAAAAGAAAATTTTCTTCATTTCCTCCTCAGATTGTTCATTACTACTCTATGGAAACACTACTGATTTTTGCATGTTCTTGCTACTCTGCTGAACTTGTTTATTAGCTCTAGTAGTTTTGCTGTAGATTTTTGGGACTTTCTAAATATAGTCTCATGCCATCTGAAATAGTATGTTTTACTTCTTCTTTACTAGTTGGATTTCTTTTATTTCTTTGTCTTGCCTAATTGTTCTAGCTAGAACATCTAGCACAACGTTGAATAATAATGGTAACACCAGATATCCTTGTCTTGTTCCCAATCTTAGAGGGAAAGCTTTCAGCCTTTCATGATATAGTACGAAGTTAGTTGTTGGTTTCTTCATATAGTCCCTTCATTATGTTGAAGAAGTTCCTTCTAGTCCTATCTTCTTAAGTGTTTATATCAAGAAAGATGCTAAATTTTGTCAAATGCATTTTCTGCATCACTTGTGATGATTGTGTATTTTCTCCCAACAATTTGTTAAAATGGTGTGTTGTGTTAATTGATCTTCGTTTGTTGGACAACCCTTGTTCACCTGGGATAAAACCTATTTGATCTTGGTGTATAATTACTTTAATGTGCTGTTGGACTACATTTGCAAGTATTTTGTTAAGGACTTTTGCATCTATGTTTATTAGAGACATTGGTCTGTAATTTTCTTTTATTGTAGTACCTTTATCTGGCTTTGGTTTTAGAGTAATGTTGGCTCCATAGAATGGGTTAGGCAGTGTTCCTTCCTCCTCACTTGTTTGCAGGAGTTTGAATAGAATTACTGTAAAATTTCATGAAATTATTTGTTGAATTTACCTGTAAGCTATCTAGTCCTTTTTCATTTTGAAGGTTTTTGGTAAATGATTCAGTCTCTTTACTTCAGATTGATTTGTTGAGGTCTTCTATTTCTAAAGTTACTGTGCATTGTTTGTGTGTTTCTAGGAAATTACCCATTTTGCCTAAATTGTCTGATTTGTTAGCATATAGTTGTGCATAGTGTCCTCTTATGACCTTTTTTATTTCTGTTTGGTCTGATTTCATTTATTTGCATATTATTCTAGTTTGCTAACTGCCAGAATGTGATAGATCAGAAATGGAATGACTTTTAAAAACGGGAATTTAATAAGTTGCAAGTTTATAGTTCTAATGCCATGGGAATGTCCCAATTAAAGCAAGTTTATAAAAATGTCCAATTTAAGGCACCAATAAGAGATTACCTTCACTCAAGAAAGGCCAATGAAATTCAGGGTTTCGCAACTGGAAAGGCACATGGTGAACATGGTGATGTCTGCTAGCTTCCTCTATAGGCTTCGCGTTTTATGAAGCTCCCCTGGGAGCATTTTCCTTCTTCAGTTCCACAGGTCTCTAGCTGCATGGGCTCTTTGGTTCTTGTGGCCCTGTCATGACTCTGTCACTCTCTCCAAATGCTTCCTCTTTTAAATGATTCCAGTAAATTAATCAAGACCCACCTGGAGTGGATGGAGCCACATCTCCATCTAATCAAAGTTAATACTCACAATTGAGTGAGCAACATCTCCATGGAGATAATCTAAATAAAAGATTCCTACCTACATTTTTGAATAGGGATTAGAAGAAACATTGCTCCCACAAAATTGGATCAGGATTAAAACATGTCTTTTCTAGGATACATAATCCCTTCAAACAAGTATACATATTCTCTCTTTTATCTTTGTCAGTCTAGCTAAGAGTTTGTCAATTTTATTGATCTTCTCAAAGAAGCAACTTTTTATTTTGTTTCTATTTTTTTGTCTTTTTTTTCTCAGTTTCATTTACTTTTGCTCTAATCTTTCTTATTAACTTCTACTTGCTATAGTGTGAGTTTTCTGTTCATTTTCTAGTTCCTCCAGATGTTTAGTTAGGTTTTTGATTATAGCTCTTTCTTAAAAAAAAATTAAGTGTTTATGTCTATAAATTTCCCTCTCAGCATTGCCTTCAGTGCATCCCATAAATTTAGATATTTTGTGCTCTCATTTTCATTCATCTCAACATATTTACTGATTCAATTTGCAATTTCCTCTTTGACACATGTATTATTTAAGGGAGTGTTATTTATCTTCCATGTATTTGTAGGTTTTCCAGTTTTCTGCCCATTATTGATTTCAAGCTTCATTGCATCACAGTCAAAGAAGAAGCTTTATATAGTTTCAATCTTTCTAAATTTATTGAGACTTGATTTGTGATCCAGTGTTCCATATGCACTTGAGAAGACTGCATAGCTTGTTGTTTTGTGTTGCAATGATTTGAATATGTTTTTAGGTCTAATTTATCCATCATATTATTCATTTTCTCCCTCTCCTTATTGATTAGATATCCCAGTTCTTCTTACTCTGATTCTTGGCCTGGATATACAGTACAATTTTTAAAATGTCACTGTTTGTGTAATTGTTTCACTGTCAGGAGAAACTTCCTTTCTTCTTTTCCTTTTCTTGGGATCTTGCTCTGTTCTTTTTGTTGTTGTTTTGCCTTTATAGTAATTTTACACTTTTTTCTTTACTTCTGGTTGCTTTTTCTTAGAGGGCAAATTCTAGGAGGAAGGCACTCTGGAGTGGACTTTCCAAAGTCTGTATTTCCCAGACAAAACTGTGTCAGTGACCCATGAAGAGGGTGCAGATCAGCTCCAAAGAGCCCTGGGGAGAGGGTCAGACAAGATCTCAGAAACCTTTTTGATGACTCCATAACTAGCATGCCCAACAGCTCATACTCTTCAGCAATCTTCCTTACAGCTCTAAGGATGTAATGTATCTATAAATCTTTGCTACCTCCTGCCTGCCCACCAGCTATTTTGGCAGAGGAGTCAGTCCTGGAGCTCACTACTCAACCAACTTCCCCAGAGTTCCCCTACTTATATTTTTACTTCTATTTTATTTTTTGCCTTCAAACACTTTATACATTTTGTATTTTCTTTATCCAGACCATTATTTTAAAGATGTTTACATAAGTAAAATACATTTTATATTTACCCAAATAACTATTATTTATGGTTCTCTTTATTCTTGTATAAATCCAGATTTGAATTTGCTCTAATTTCCTTCACCCTATGGGTTTTTGTTTAGCATCTCTGTAATGTAGGCTGTAGACGATGATCTTTTCTCAGCTTTTGTATGTCTGAATGTGACTTCATAACACTTTATTCCTATAACAACTTTTCTCGGTATAGAATTCTCAATTAACAGTATTTTGCATGTGTGAGTGCTTTGTTTTACTCTTTCAATGCTTCAAAGATGTAAATATGTTCAAATTTCTCCTGGAATTTCAGATGATAAGGCTTTTATCATACTTATTTCTTGTGTATATAAAATGTCTCTGATTAATGGTTAGAAGCAATTTAATTATAATGTGACCCTGTTAATTTTTTTCTTCATGATTATTTTTCTTGGGTTCTGTTGTGCTTGCATGGGAATTAATTGTTTTCATTAAATTTCATAAATATTTGAACATTCCTTCTTCAGATACTTTTATTTGTCTCTCCCATCCTTTGTTGATTATAATTACATATATATTAGAGTTTTGAAGCATCCTTACTTTTGACTGATGAACTGCCTATATTTTGGAGAGTTTTTTTCTTTCATTTTGGATTTCAATTGCTATATCTTGATGTTTATAATATTTTCATTTTGGAATGTCTCACATGCCATTAACTCCATGCATTGTTTTAATTTTTAATGCAGTTTTGTTGAGATATATTCATACACCATACAGCCATCCAAAATATACAATTACTAGCACACATTATCATCTCATAGCTGTGTATAAATCCCTATGATCAATTTTAGAACATTTTCATTACTTCAGAAAAGAAATAAAAATAAAAAAAGGAAACTCAAATCCTCCTGAATTAGTCAGGGTTCTTTAGAAAAACAGAACTAACGGGAGACATCTGTAAATATGTCTGTTAATGACAGACATTGTCTACTATAATTTCAGGGACATTACTTTTTTATTGTATAATATAACACATATACAAATTAAAGAAAGAAAAAAGCAATAGTTTTCAAAGAACTCTTCAACAAGTAGTTACAGGACAGATCCCAGAGTTTGTCATGGGCTGTGATACTATCATTTCAGATTTTTCTTTCTAGATGCTCCAGAATATAGGAGTTTAGAAGGAATAAATATTTCTTTATCATCACAATAAGCTTTATTTTTTCTTTTTAATGAAAAATAACATATACAAAAGAAGCAGTAAATTTCAAATCACGGCACAACAGTTAGTTGTATAGCAGATTTCAATGTTTGGTATGGGTTACAATTCCACAATTTTAGGTTTTTACTTCCAGCTGCTCTAAGATACTGGAGACTAAAAGAGATATCAATTTAATGATTCAGCAATCATATTCATTTGTTAACCCCTACCTTCTGTGTATAACTCCATAATCATCTTTGATCTTTCTAACCTTCTCTTTAGGGGCATTTGGGCTCTGGCCATTCTAACTTTTTCCTATGGAAGGAGCTGTCAGTAGTATGGGGTAGGGAGATGGAACTAGCTTCTGGAGAGGCTGGATCCTCTAGTTTTCAGGACTTATCTGGTCCAGGGTATTTCCTAACTTTTCATATGCATAGAAATATTTGATTGGATACTCATAGTCTACTATATTATTGAGTAGAGTAGATTTGTATTCCTATAAAAACTCTTCAAATCTGCTTTAAGAAGTAGTTTGATATTTTTTGGTTTGCTTTTAAGCTTGTTAGTCAGGAAGTGAACAGCATTAGTCTAGAGCTAATTTTGCCATGATGCCAAGCAAAGCTCTTTATATAACTATACCTATTGCCTCAACGTTTCATTATGCCTCCTGGGAACAAGATCTATTCTCAGTACTGTGTGAACTTAATAGATTATTCCATATATATATATATATTTACTTATCATTTGTAGTTTCCTTACATGAAGGCGTTTATTGGTACTAGGCTTAAGCTCAAGGATTATTTCAGTTGGTCTCAGTTCTCTCTGAAGCTCTCCTCTCCATTCTCTTCCTTGTGAACTAGAGCTGCTTTTGGCTTTCTGTACTACCTGCTCTATCCCCTCAACTCACGAAGACCCCTGGGCTCCACTTGGGTTTTCTCTTCTTACATCATGCCCTGGAAATTCTCTCTAGTCATTAATTTAAAAAAATGTTGAGCTTGCCTTCTTTCTTTTCATTCCTTCAAAGAACACTGTTATTTGTTTCCTGGTCACCATGCTTGCTAGCTTATTTTCAATATATTTTAACTATTTTTAATAGTTCATGGAGGGTTGGTAAATTGAGCACAGTTAGCCTTATCTCAGCTCATAGCAATTTCTGATTGCTTATAATATTTTTTATTTGTAGTAGATTTCACTATTTTACTATATTTCTAGATGAGATTTTCTTTTTATTTTTTCTGCAGGGAAATATGCATAATTAGTGGTCAATGTGTTTCAGCAGTTTTTGAAAATTTCCTAGTCATTATTTCAAACATTTCTTGTACCTCATTGCCTTTCTCTTTCTGAAACTCTAGTGCTGTGTAAGTATTTTTATTGACTTTTTAACCTATTTTTAATGCAATTCTTACACAGTTTATGTATTTCCTGTTGCCTGGTTCATGTATCTTGACTGATGCTATATCCAAAAATATCATTAAAAACACTGCTGGTTTTGGGCAGTGTGATGCTGGCTCAGTGGCAGGGCTCTTGCCTGCCATGCCAGAGATCCGGGTTCAATTCCCGATGCCTGACCATGCAAAAAAACAAAAAACATTGCTGAAGTTGTTTTCAACTGTTGTGTTTGCCAGGTGAAATTAGTGATCATCTTATATTTCTGGGCCAATGTTTCCTTTATATTATTGAACATATTCATCACTACTTTGAAATCCTTGCCAGCTAAGTCTAATATCTTCATAAGCATTCTGCATGTTTCTTTTTTATTATTATTTGTTTTTCCCTGTGTTGTTTTCTTCTATTTCTTTTCTTTTTTGTTTTCCCTCTTTCACTGAGTTCCATAATTGACCTGATGGTAATTTTCTTTATGAATTCTAGCTTTCAGGTATGAAGAAAAGAACAAGCAAATTAGAATATCCACATAATATTTCCCTTCTCCATGAACAATTCATATGATTGTCTTTTAGAATATAGACAGAGTGCAGATTATATTAATGTAACTATAAATAGAGCTGGGTTTCAGTATTCCTAAGGCTTAATATACTGCTAGCTTTTACTACTGTTAGGATGTGGGCCGAGAGCTCTTAAAAATGATTTAGCTTGCCTTTTGGCATCCCTTCTATTGGCACTCTGAGTTATAGTCCTTACCTTATCAACCATATGAGTCTATTTGAAACTAAGCTTGCTTGAGAAACTTTTATAAATTCTTACCCTTCCAACTCTGCACAGCTTAGAATTTTGCAAGAATATGTAGAATAAATCATGTTGTGAGTATGTTTCAGTTATCTGACATCTCTTTCTTTACAGGATTTGGCTACTTAAATCTACTGATTTCCTCTCTATCCCTTTAGCATTATTGAAAAATTAGTTCTTTTATCTGTAACTTTGTAATATTCCTCTGTTTTGACAGCATTTAGTTTCACAGCATCTTTCCCTATTCCCTGATTCAGTACATAACTTCAGGGAAAAATAAATTGCAGGATACCAACTTTTTCCCGTTATTGTTCATATTATTACTGTATGCTTCATCAACATTGCAACATTTTAAGCATTTAGAAAAATGTCTTGGTTTTCTTGGTATTCCTTTGGGAACATTTCTGTTATTAGCTACTTCATAAAAACTCAAAGTAGAAGATGCTTTTATTAAAACAGTTTAACTTACATATTAGTTTATTAGATTTTGGACTTTAAAAAGATGATTACATATTCACTGCCTTTAAATAATCTACTAAACCTCATTGCTTATATAATAATCTTCTGGTAATTTAATTCAGATGTTGATTTTTAATGTAATTTTATTGAGATACCTTCACATGCCGTACAATCATCCTAAGTATACAAACAATAGCTCACAGTATCATCACATAGCTATATATTCATCACCATGATCATTTTTAGAAAATCTCCATTATTTCTAGAGAAATAAACAAAAAGAAAACCCCCAAACATCTCCTACCCATTACCCCTCTTTCTTATTGAACACTCTTATTTCAGCCTACACAATTTTAAGACTTTTAATAGAGGTAGGGCAACTAAGACAGTATCTATACGTCTATGTATATACTATCAATGGAAACAAACAAAGCATCCTGATAAAGATCTATACAACCATGGGCTATGATTTTGGTGAGTATGATAGAGTTTACAATAATTATCACAGACCATTGCTACTGGATTTCAGTTCAACAACTTCAGGTATTTCCTTCTGGCTATTCTAAAACACTAGACACTAAAAATAAATATCTCTATAATGAGTCACTAATCACAGTCATGTGTTAAATCCTATGTTTTCAGTTACACCCCCTTCCTCTCATTTGATCTTTTTCTCAATTTTCAGGGGTATATGGACAATGGCCATTTTAACTTCTTCATGCTGGAAAGGGTGTTGATTTTCTGGGGGAAAGGAATGAAACTGATTGGTGTTTTTAAACAGACTGGATAGACTGTTTCTCAGGACTTATTTGTCATAGTATCAATCTGGAGGTCTTAAATTTCTGAAAATATAAACTTACTAAGAGAAATATTTATATGGACATTGATGGAGCCCAGGGCACTCTCTAGGGTTTTCAGGAATACCCCTGGTTGGGGCATGGCATACTGTGGTTTGAAATATCTGGCCAAATCTTGTTTAAGAGTAAGCTCCAGAATAACCTCTAGACTCAATTTGAAATATTTTATCCTCTGAAACTAGTGTATTTCATTTCTTTTGTCACTTTTGGTCATTCTCAATTCCATAATGCTAGGGCCAGACTCATCTCTGAGTCATGTCTCACATTGACGAGGAGATTTGCACTCTTGGGAGTCATGTCACACACAAGGGTGAGGATAATGAATTCATTTGCAGAGTTGACTTAAAGAGAGAGGCCATAGATTTAAGTTTATGAACAATGAAGTGTTTTAAGAATTCATAAATTGGTAAATCTAATATAATCAGGGACATATTCAGGAAAAATGATATTTGAATTCTATGTAAAGTCTTGTTAGGATATTGATAATGGTATAAAGAGTTTTTTATCATAGATATTGAAGTAGGCTTAACAAAATATTCTGTCCCAAAGGATTATGAGGAATGTAATATGTAATGTATAAATGCATTAGTCATTTATGATATAAAACAGCTTGATAGAAGAATTTAAGCTTTTTATAAATGGGTGGACTGAGTATATGGTTCTATGAGATATAGGCAAAGACTCCTGTATAAGAGAAGAAAAGAGGAGTGTATGAAGATATTACTTCAGCAAATTAGATTTATATTCTTGAGATATGTGTTAACTCAGCAAAAAGATAATTTATACATAGTTACACAAACTTTGTCATAATAAGAAATTATTTAGAATATAATTATTTTGGGAAATTAGATCAGTGTATAAAGATATATAGGTGAAAAATATATAAAGATGAACATAGAATTTATGTAAGTTAGCTCTTTTTAAAATTTTGCTATGATGAAATTCATGATAAATGAATTCTGAAGTACAATGTCCTATTTTTTTGGTGGGGACAAAAGTTACAGCAGGAATTTAAAAAAATTTTGGATCATAAAACCAGGAAAATATATACAATTAAAAAATAAACATATGCCAGCAGTTTGGAACCATAAAGTATATTGTTTAGTGTGCCAGCTTGAATCTGTTGTATATATCCTAGAAAAACCATGTTCTTTAATCCTTTTTTCAATACTGTTGGTCTTTTTTAATGTTTCCAAGGAGATGTGACCCAGATTAGGTGATTTCTTTGGGGATGTGTCTCTATCCATTCAAGGTTGGAGCCACTACCAATCTGGACTAAAAGGGACAGGAAAGGAACAAATGGAAGGAAAAATAGCTTCAGAGGCAGAATCATGGAAGCTAAGGTCTGAAGCCAAGAAACCTCTGGCCAGGAGAGGGGACCAACCCAAGCACTTGGAGAGGGTGAGTTTGCTCTGAAGATAGAGGTCAATAGTGACTATAAGATCCAAAAGTTTGAAGAGATTGCATTTAGGAAGCTGGACTTAAGTAGTAAATGGGGGACAAGAATTACAATCTTAATTATTGGAAACAGAGTCATTAATACCTCTGAGTCTCATTGGTGTAGAAAACCAATTGTAAAAACCCATTTTTAAGATTCTGTTTCTCAAGAACCAACCCACTCCTGGTACCAAGCTGTACTAGTCAGGGTTCTCTAGAGAAACAGAACCAGCAAGAGATATCTGTGAAAATGAGATTTAAAAGGTGTCTCACATAATCATAGGATTGGAAAAGTCCAAAATCTGTAAGGCAGGCTGTGAAGCTGGCAGCAACGATGAAGGGTCTGGATGAACTCCACAGGAGAGTCTGACTGACTGCAGAAGCAGTGAAAATCTCTCTTCTTCCTTAAAAGTCATCAACTGATTGGATTATCTAACTGGTGGGAGACATGGCTTGCAACAATGTCCAGGCTAGTGCTTGCCTGACCAGGCAAATGGGCATCATCATTTGACCAAATTGACACCAGAGCCTAACCATCAAAACTAGAATGTACAGTTACTGGAGGTGTACACTAAAGTGTATGCAAACCATTTAAACAGCTGTCTTTATAATTTTCAAATTCTAGTGCAGAAAATTCAAGTTTTTGAAGAATAGAGTCTCTTTCTCTGAAATACATATTTAGATAGTTTGAGTTAATAGAGGTTTCAGATGCCATTTCAGTTCCTGCAGGCTACCAAACCTGACATTATAGAACTGACAGTTCAGAAATCATCAGATCCAGTCATCTAATTGTACAGACTGGAATCCACTGGCATTGTCAAAGGTTACAAAAACTAGTAAGAAGCAGAGCCTAGACTACAAATTGTTTCTTAGGAAAGTTCCAGAAATGTCTACTGGACTAAATAAGGTACATATATCACTTGGAACTCTAATCATATGTAAAATGACCCTAGTTTTACTTTCCGTTTAAAATTAGATTGAATTCTGATGGTTCTTTTGTAGTGTACAAACATTTGGTGATTCAGTTGCCTTAGAAACAAAATCATTCCGACTGTTGCTGTTTATCACCCATCATTGATTGTCAGTGCTGTTTCTGCTTCTTTTTTCTTGTGATGTTTCAGTTTATTTCATAACTTTTCATCCAGTTCTTCTGTGTTCATAATAGACCTAAGTCATGGGTGTCTGTTCTTGTTTGAAATTCAACATCGGCAGAAGGAGTTAACATGGTACCAATATCTACAAAACCATCAACATTTGAATTTGGGGCTGCTCATTTGGGCCACTTATCATGTATCTTGCTCTGTTGATTTGCACAGCCACTGGTCCTGAGACCAGTTTTTGCAAAGCAGCTGTGCATTACTTCAGGGGTGTCAGTATCCCATATAGCAATGCGATTTCTCTAGCACATCAAGAATATGCCATGTAGTGAATGCTTCACATGATCTCCCATGGTGATTTATCATGTCTCAGCTTAATGGCTGCATATAACCATGCTGCAAGCAAGGAAAAGCCTACACACTTGTTTTTATTTAAACTCCCAGTGAGTGTGTGTAGCACATTTATCAATCAGTAAAAGAATGTTCAAATTTTAGCAACTTAGTTTTCCTTTTAATTGCAGGAGCCACTTCCCAAACAACCTGCCAGACATCAGTGCATTTTTTTGACTTCTTATCTACACAGGAGAGCTGTATATATAAAGGGAAAATTTGAATTTCCATATAAATGATTCTAATTTTGCGCTATTTCTCAGCACTGTAGCGAAGGAAGACTAATGGCCAATCTTCATATACCTTTCTCCAGAGAAATATCTTGAAAAGAGTGCATGTGCCCTGTGGGCATATATATTTAGAATAGACCTCCAGTTTTCAAATCATCTTAGGCAAATAGAAGCCATTGTAGGATCTTCACCTTTTAGCCTCAGTGGCATGATATTATAATCATGCAGATAGCATTGCCCCCAGCAGTAAAGACTGGACCCCCATCTGGAATTAGCCTTTTCTAAAAAGAAATAAAGAAAACCCAGATACAGAAATTTTATTTGCTCTGATGTGACAAATTATTCAAGCATCTCGTCGACTAAGTTCATATGTTTGACTCCTCTCATTCAGTTAACAATTTTGCCTCCCTTGGCTGCTCATCTTTTTATCTTATCCTGATTTTCAAGGAACACATAGAATATTGAAAAGGAAACTCGGTATACTTTGACTATTTCACTTTTTAACTTTTTCTTTTCATTCACTAACTTTTAGCTCTGGAGAAATTATGACTTCACTGTAGTTCTCTTTAATACCACAGCCAGCACTGTGCACATCAAGCATAACAGAAAAGGTATGCTTAATCTAATTACCAAAACATTCCATTGGTACATAAATCAGCTCTAGAAAGAAGAAAAGGATGATTAGGAAAGAAAGGAGAAGGAGAAGGGAGAGGAAAAGATGCAAGAATATATACAATGGAAACCTATTTGTGATTTTATTGTGACAGCTAGATAGCTGGGAAGATGCACAATTATCTTTTAGATGGAAAAGGCTTTGGTAAATAGAAAATGTTTATTATAATCTTTTCACCCAAGCAGCTTTGGATAAATTGAGCCCACCTACAACTTCTGCCAGTAGCCTGTCTGAATATGTACCAGTTCACTGCAGAGAGAGCAGTGTCCCAGAAATTCAATCAACATTAGACTCTACATCTTCATCTATGCAGCCAAGCTCTGCAGCAGATCAGTTACTTTTATAAGAATCTGTAGCCTCTTCCCAAGTGTATGGTGCATCTGTGGTCACATCAGTATCTGAAACAGATCTGCAAGGATCCAGAGCAGAGGACCTCACCTCTTGAATGTGATGTTCCATCTTCAGTGTCAGATATACCACATCAGCCATCTGAAGAGCAAAGCAAGTCTTTTTAAAAACCAGAACAAAAGAAGAATCATTACTTCACATTCATGAAGAGGGTTGGACATTCTGGGTTTGAACGCTGGTGTGGGAATATTTACTCTGGTACATAACATTGTTTGAATATGCACAATCACTCTTGCAATTACAAAGATGCCACTGCTGAGAAAATCAGGAAAGAAAATCCAGTAATTGTTGGCAAAAAATCAGAAGATTTGAGCTTTTTTTCCCCTAGTCACTGGAAATATTGAGCAATATGTGTTGCATGGGCTTTTCATCATGCATGTTTTCAGAAGAATATATTTTTGGCTTTGTTTTGTAATGACTCCGAATGTTTATTTCTGTGGCTGAAAGGACTTAATATGCTTTACAAGTACTATTCTTTTAAGATCATTTTAGTTTTAGTTGAGTTATTTTTATAACAAACATGAAGACATTTTGAAGGGTTTTGATTTTTCAGTGGTAAACTTGCATATGCTGAGTGGGCCATGGTGGCTCAGCAGGCGGAGTTCTTGCCTGACATGCTGGAGACCCGAGTTTGATTCTCGGTGACTGCCCATGCAAAAAAAAAAAAAAAAAAAGAAGAAAACAAAAGTAATGAGAAAAGCATGCATGTGCTAATTTTGCTTTTTTTTTCTCATTGGGTGTGCATATGCAGCCTTTCTGGGCAGCACAATTTCTCTTTTGATAATGCCCCTTAGAGCTCAACTAGAAATCAGTAACTGAATGCATCATAATCATTACGGCTGCGTCTGTATTTTTCATATATATATATATATATATATATATATATATGTTAGCATATAATTGCTTTGCACCCACTGTTTATGTCTGGAGAGACACAGGAGAGTGTGCTGATTTTTTGAGTGAGGGAAGGAAAAGCTGTATGCATTTCATTGCTGACTGCAGGTTTCATGCAGATTATGTTCATTCATCTGTATTCATGCAACATCATTGTTCTGTATTTACACTTATCCACCAATCTTTGACTAAATCAAAAGGAAATTCAGAAAAAAATAGCTGTAACTTTTAAAGGCTAAAATCAAATTCTGAAGAAGAAGAAATACAGATATATAGTTTTACACATAGCAGTGTGTTTTGCACCATTGATTTTGAACAAAAAAAAGTGTATCCACATGGCATGGCCTCATATTCAGAAGATTGTACAAAATATATCTGGATTCACCAGCTATTGGTATACATAAAAAAGGATATGAGGAAATATTATTTGTATATATGCATAAAGTTGGTAAAACTGCTTTGGAAAATTGTCTGATATTGTAGTAGCAAGCTAAGACTATTTTAGTTTGCAGTAACCTAAAAAATCTTAAAGTTCTCCTGAGAGCAGAAAAGATTTATGTTTTGCTTTGTTAAACCTAACAGAATGAAATGGGTTGGCTTTACAAAGGAGATATATTGACTTACAATTTACAGTTCCTTGGCCATGAAAATGTTCCAATTAAGGTATCAGCATGATGATCCCTGGACTCTGAAGACAGGCTGCTGGCATCCAGGACACCTGTGTCACTTGGGAAGGCACATGGCTGGTGACGGCTGGTCCTTTGCGCTGGGGTTTTGCTACACAGTAGCTTCTTGTGAAGGTCCTCTCTTAGCTTTTCCAGGGCTTTTCTTCCTGATCTCTGGACTTTTTCTGTCTTTTTACCTCATAAAGGACTCCAGCAAAAGGATTAACACCCACCTTGAATGCGGAGGGTCATATCAAATTGAAATAACCTAACCAAAAGATCCTACCTGTAGCAGGGAACAGAGCATGGCATTTTCTGGGGTTCATAGCAGCTTCAAACCAATACAATTTCCCACTGAAGCCCCATGTATTTTTGTGTTGGCTATGACATTGGTGCACATTCTGTGCCCATATTCTAAGCTCACATGTGATCCATACTCTATTCCCAGGCTATTGGAGCAGCCTGCATATGGGATGTTACTGTTTCTCATGGTAGAGTGAAAAGATGTTATAAAGAAGTTATAATATGTTGGCTCTTAAAACCCTATTTTATTGGTCAAAGAATGTCACCTGATCCAGCCTGCAATTAATGAGTTAGGACTCTACTTTTTCCTTTTAAAAAGATACAGCAGAGAGGGCCATTTCAGAAGGGGCATGTATATTTTGCATAAAATGAGAAAAAGGGTAACCAAAAGAGAAACTGTAAACTTCTAGGATTGTGGGGTGATTACATTTAGATTATTTTATAATACTCAATGAAGTCTCAATGTGATTTGTAATGTAATACATTCTTCCTTAGCTATGCATAGCTAGGTGTGCTGCTTTGAAGTGTTGTATGTACCCTAGAAAAGCCATGTTTTAATCCTGATCCCATTTTGTAGAGGCAGCCATTTCTTCTAATTCCTACTCAGCATTGTATGTTTGGAACTGTAATTAGCTCATCTTCTTGGAGATGTGAATTACTCAAGAGTGGTTGTTAAGGATTAAGTTGAGGTGTGTCTCCACCCATTCGGGTGGGTCTTGATTAGTTTACTGGAATCCTATAAAAGAAAAAACATTTTGGAGAAAGCTAGAGATTCTGAGAGAGCAGAGAATGATATAGCCATGAGAAGCAGAGAGTCCAGTAGCCAGCGACCTTTAGAGATGAAGAAAGAAAAAGCCTCCCGGGGTGCTTCATGAAACAGGAAGCCAGGTGAGAAAGCTACCAGATGATGCCATGTTTGCCATGTGCCTTTCTAGATGAGAAAGAAACTCTGACTGTATTCACTATGTGCCTTCTCACTTGAGAGAGAAACCCCGAACTTCATTGGCTTTCTTCCCTGCATGCCTTAGATTGGACATTTCTATAGACTTGTTTTAATTGGGACATTTTCTCAGCCTTAGAACTGTAACTGAATTCCTCTTTTAAAAAGCCATTCCATTCCTGGTATATTGCATACTGGCAGCTAGCAAGCTAGGACAGATTTTGGTACCTGAGGATTAAGTGCTGCTGCGGTTTGCAAATACAAAACTTGTTGGAATGGCTTTTTAAATGGATAAGGGGAAGATTCTGGAAGAGTCACGAGAAGCTTGATAGAGAAGGCCTAGAATACTTTGAAGAGACTGTTGGTAGCAATATGCACTAAAGATACTTCTGATAAGGCTTTAGATAGAAATGAGGCACATGTTTTTGCAAACTGGAAGGAAGGTGAACCTTGTTTCAAAATAGCAGATAATCTGGCAAAATTGACTAGTGGCTTTGGCTGGAAAGCAGAGTTTAAAAGCCATGAACTTAGATATTTAGCAGAAGAGATCTCCAAATTAAATGTTGAAAGTGCAGCCTGGTTTCTCCTGACAGCTCATAGTGAAATGCGACAAGAAAGAGATAAGCTAAGAACTGAACTCTTGGGTACAAAGAAACTAGAAATTGACATTCTTGAAAATTCTGTGCTTGCAGGAAGGGAGAACCCAGAGGATAGTGCCCCACATGAAGATTTGGTCAAATGTGAAACCAGTCAACTATTTCAGAGAAAGCCAGGATCAGACATGGAGTTATCCAGGAAGGATTTGTGGAAACTCCTTATGTCTGACGGGCATGATCCAAGGCTACTGCACAGAAAGCTGACGACAGTGTTGTGGGACCTGTATAAACAGAGCTGCTGCCAGTCTGGACTGAGGGGTTCAGTGAAGGGACACATTGGAGGAAAAATAACTTCAGAGGCAAAATCATGGAGGCTGAGGTCTGAAGTCAAGAAGCCTCGGGCCAGGAGAGTGGACCCACCCAAGGATGTGGAGAGGGTAAGCTTGCCCCAAAGGCAGAGGATGAGCCTTCCACATCATTGCAGTGGAAGAGTCGTGCTGCCTCAGGCCTTGGAGAGGGTGAAGCACATTCCTTGGGGTTTGGGGAGAACCTGGCTGCCACCACATGGAGGAGTTAATCATGTGCCCCAGAGATGGTGGAGAACCCGGGTGCAGCCCCAAAGCTTGGAAAGGGTGGTGCCAAGAAAAAGGTGGTCTCCCAAATGTCCCCCAAGGTTGCATTTGGAGAGAGGCAGGCCTCTGCATAGGCTCTTGGAAAGAGTGAGACTGCCACTTTCAGAAGCCCTTGAAGATAAATGACTGTCAAACTTTGAAATCTTATGGACTTGGCCCTGCAGGTTTTCGAAACTGTATGGTTCCGGTGACCCCTGTGTTCCTTCCACTCTATGGAAATGGGTATATCTATCCTGTGACTGTTCCTCCTTTGTATGTTGGCAGCAAATAATTTGTTTTGAGTTTTTATAAGTCCAGAGCCAGAGAGGAACTTTGCCTTAGAACAGACCATGCCTGTAACTAACTTTGATAGAAATTTGTACTGCTTCTAACTTTGTATTTCATTTGTGATGTTACTGAAATGGTTTAAGGTTCTCTGATATTGTTATGAAATTAATGCATTTTGTATATGGGGAAAACATCTTTTTTAGGGTTCAGAGGATGGAATGTGCTGGTTTGAATTGATGGATGTACCCTAGAAAAGCCATGTTTTAATCCTAATGGCATTTTGTAAAGGCAGTCGTTCCTTCTAATCCCTATTCAGTACTGTATGTTTGAAACTGTAATTAGATCATCTCCTTGGAGATGTGATTTAATCAAGAGTGGTTGTTAAGCATTAGGTTGAGGCATGTCTCCACTCATTCAGGTGGATCTTGATAAGTTTACTGGAATCCTATAAAAGAGGAAGCATTTTGGAGAAAGCTAGAGCTTCTGAGAGAGCAGAGAATGACATAGCCATGAGAAGCAGTGTCCACTAGCCAGGGAACTTTGAAGATGAAGAAATAAAATGCTTTCTGGGGAGCTTCATGAAACAGGAAGTCAAGAGAGAAAGCTAGCAGATGACAGCATGTTTGCCACATGCCTTTCCAGATGAGAGCTAAACCCTGACTGTGTTCACCATGTACCCTCTCACTTGAAAGAGAAACCCTGAACTTCATCGGCCTTCTTGAACCAAAGTATCTTTCCCTGGATGCCTTAGATTGGACATTTTTATAGACTTGTTTTAATTGGGACATTTTCTTGGCCTTAGAACTATGAACTTGCAACTTATTAAATTCCTCTTTCTAAAAGTCATTCCATTTCTGGCATATCACATTCTGGCAACTAGCAAACTAGAACAGTGTGAAAGCATCCATATGAATGTACAGCATAAACAGTAAACAGTAAGGTGAGCCATGGACTACAGATAATAATACAATTATAAAAATTGTCTTTCATCAACTTCAGCAAATGTACCATTGAAGTGTAAATGGTAATAATGGTGAAGTAAGCAGACACTCTGTAGTTTTTGCATGACCTTTGCATAAAGCTACAACTGCTCTGATTAAAAAAAATAGTTTTAAAAACCATTCATAACACATTTAAAAATGTAAGTTTTTCCCTTAATGATGTGTGTGTTCTGTTATAGGGAAGAATAATTGATATAAAGGTGATTACCGTATTTTTCTGCTGTATGAGATTGTATGCATATCTGCATGTATGTGTGTGTGGCATACACATCTCTGACTAAGAAGACCAAGAGTCTAAGAAGAATTTGCATTATGAAATTCAAGGAAAGTTTACTATCATTTAGTATAAGGAAACCAATACTCATGGATATAACGGCTATTTTTTCCTTTAGTTAGAGACAGGAGAGGTGGAATAGTGTCATCCATGTTTGATAATTGAAGCTATATTATGTGATCCTGCATCAATTAAATGAGGATTCTTGGGAAAATGTCAAAGGAATAATTGTTAAAATCTGGAAGAATGAAGTAGAAAAGGTGACAATGCTAAAGAAAGTTAATTGTGAAAAAGTCTTGAACAATTAGTAAAGCAGAAGCAGAAATAGACACCATATATTTGTTGAAATAGAAAGCAATTTAATTCACATATGGAAATTCAAGGAGTAAAGTAAGAACAAAGGCAATCTCAGTGGAGGTGGATTCAGGTGGAAACCAGAATAAAGTCATAGGTAGGACAGGGACAGTCTCTCCCATGGAAGTGAATTCAGACACTGGAAAAGAGAAGGTGTAGTTTGAGATTCAGGTAACCATCACCATCATGGTGAGGACTAGCAATTATTACCAAGCAAAGCAGAATGATGAGTTGTTCCATCCAGCATTGTAATTATCCCATCACATCCACCTGGTCATCCCCCAACTCTATGCTTTTTAAGAAGCCAAGAAAGCAATTGAATAAAGAGAATGAGAGCACAGTGACCTGAGTGTAACACACTACCATTACCCAACCAGGCATGTTGGTGGAATTAAAGAATTTCCTCTCTGCAGCAGTTTATTAGTTCTCACATTTTGAAATGGAAAAAAAAATCAGGACATTATACTTTTGTATGGAAACCTATACTAGCTAGAAAAGAGTATTTAAGAAACTCTCCAATCATATTTTTATCATCTGTTGAACACATAGGCTGCAATTCGCATACAAGGGACTATTATAAATTATTGTAAATACCACATAACTTGTGAAAAAAGGGCAACTGGAAAGAGTAAAGTACAATAACACAAAACAGAACAAAAGGAATGAAATTTATCATTTAGCTAAAAAGTCTCCCAATTTAGAAAAGCTCAAAGATGATAGAAAATAATTTACTTACCATTTGGTTATAATCTTCTTGGTTTATCTCACATTTTCATTATAGCTTGATTAGAAACATTCGCCTTTATGAATACTACTAAGTATGTGGATATCTGGGTTGATTTTTCCATTAACACTCTCAGCCACCTCCTCCTGACTATTGCGATGTTTTGAAATAGCAAGTCAAAGAGGTTTTGAAATAGCATATCCCCAGCAGGGATATGCATAGTAGCCTGAGATTTGTCCATAAACTCTAAAAGTCTTCTGAGAGAGAAGTCCTGAAGGAATATGGGTAGAACCAAATGGAAAGTCAGGAATTCAAAATTACCACTGGATTGAAAAAATTCAACAGAAGAATTGAAAAACAAATTACAAGGGGCAGAAGAAAGGATCAACAGCTCAAAGATACATCATTGCAATTTGTCCAGGTGGGGATGAGCAGAAAAAAATAACAGAGAATGCAAAGAAAAATGAGCATAGCCATAGGAACTTGTGGTACACCATTAAGTGTACCAATATCTGCATCATATGTGTCCAAGAAGAAGGGAGACATAAAGGGCCAGGAAAAGAATGAATAAATATTGGTTGAAACCTGCAAAGCAGTCAAATCTACACTGTGACACTTCGTAATGCAACTTCTGGATACCAAAGACAAAGACAGAATCTTAAAAGCAACAAGAGAGAAGCAATACTTCACAAATAAGGGCTCCTTAACAAGATTAGCAGTCAATTTCTCAACAGAAGCTATGGAGGTCAGAAGGCAGTGGTGAAAGAAAAAACTAAACTTTTTACTTAAGATAACATACCTGGCAAAGATATCCTTAAGAGGGTGAAATTGAGACATTTCTGGGAAAATAAACACAGAGGAAGCTCATCAACTGAAATGTTAATGGGAGCCCTTTATGTTGAAAGGAAAGGAAATTATGTTGTATTTTTATTTTAATTCATCTCAAAATATTTTCTAATTCCCTTTATGATCACTTATTTGACCCATTGGTTGCTTAACAGTGTGTTGCTTAATTTCCATGTACTTTTGCATTTTCTAGTTTTCCTTTTGTTCTTGATTTCTAATTTGATTTTATTATGGTCAGAGAAGACACTTTGTATAATTTCAAAGTTTTCAAACTTAGTGAAACTTGTTTAGAGGTTTATCACATGGTCTGTCCTGGAAAATATACAATTTTCACTTAAAAAAATGAATGTATATTTTGCAGATTTCAGGTGTAGTGTTTTGCATATGCCTATGTGGTATATATTGTACTTTGAGTCTTCTGTTTTCTTACTGATCATTGCCTACTGGTGAGAGTATAGTGTGAAAGTCTACAACTGAGGTTGTAGAACTGTCTACTACTCATTGCAAAATTAATCAGAGAAAGGTATATTTTTAATATTTTAGTGCTTTCTCTCTCATTCTCTCTCTCTCTCTGTCTCTCTCTCCACCTGTACATATTGTAGTCACTATCCTTCTTCAGACATCTTGAAATCATGAAAATGATGATGAAAATAAGAATGCTTATGTGCTGTTGTGAAGAAATTACTGCAGGGCTGTGAGTCTGTAGGCATTTTGTAGTAGCAGTAGGCTACTATCATCATCATTGGAAGGATAATTAGCTTCAAATGACGCATGCTTATTGGTCTGCCATCTTGAAGAGGATGGTTGGATTGCAGGACTCTGGAAAAAGAGCGATACAAGGGCTAATGTTTGGTGCAAAACTACATAACAACTCACACTAATGCTTCTCAGAGCAAGAATGAGTATGATTGTGTGAGATGCTGGGAGACTTTACAATGTGGAACACCCCTTCTCATTTATTTGCAATATATACATTCACTTGCAATATATATACATTTCATATATGTAATATATATGTATGAAAAAAATATATATAAATATATATATATTTGCTTTGAGTGTTCTATAATACAAAATATGGTAATACTGGAAATCAAATACTTCTTCCTGCTCAGAGTTTGATTCTGTTACTTGCTGTGGGTTATGTTCAAATTTTGTGTGACTTTTCTACACTATATTTGATAACTATATGCTTTGTTGCTTTTGGTCTTTGATGTCTGTTGTTTTAGTTTGTGGTTTGACAGAGACTTCTTTATACATTTGGAAACAAAAAAAAGACAAAGAAGGGAAAGATGAATTCTGCTGGTCTTTTAGTTTGTGCTGAGGTTAACCATCAGCTGGAGAAGAAAGTTTAGGTTCTTCACAGCTCTTTCTCAGCATGCATCCTTAGGCTTATGTGTGGCTTTTAGATTCCCTGGGAAATGTGGGAGTCTTAGTAACTTTCAGCCCATTTTTTCTCTCAGGATTCAAACACATCCAGGGTTTTCCCAAACTCTAATCTATTTCCCCAGGCATCAGCCGCTTGTTCATTTGTCTTTTCTATATTTACAAGCTATTTCCTATAGATATTTGGAATTTCCAATACCATGAGGTATTTCCAAGATAGGTACTACAGAAACAAGCACTTTGCATTATTACATAAAAGAACTCCCAGACAGATCAAAAGAGGCAAATACAATGCCTTGTGTACAAAACCCACCCACATCCTCTGGAAATTTGGGCTACCTCATTGAAGAATGCCACCGTGCATGAAATATCACAAAGTTCTTCAAACATTTTAAAAATTTTATTATTTATTTATTTACTTATTATATTGTTCTCATTTTTTCATTCATTCATTAATTGATATTAGAGAAGTTGTAAGTTAAGCAAACAACCATGAAAAAAATTAAAGTTCCCACATATCCTCCATCACAGTTTTCTCTACTATTATACGTTTAGTCTCAGTGTGGTAACTACATTAAAATTGATGAAACGATATTATTATCCTGTAATTATATATGACCTATAGTTCATAGTTTACACGTTAGGGTTCACTTTATGTATTGTGCATTCTTATAGTTTATAATTTTTAATTTATTATTTATATATTTATAATAAATAATTATATATTATTTTTGTTATATTTGATTATATGTCATATATATACAAACTAAAATTTTCCCTTATAACCACATGCAAAATTATAATTCAGTATTATTAGTGACAAATATATAATTCAGTGATGTTAATTACATTCACAGTATTGTGCTAACATCACCACCATCCATTAAAAATTTTTTCATCACTTCTAACAGAAATTCTATAAGCACTAACTCTCCATTCCCTAATTCACCTAAGCCCTTGGTAAACTATGTTCTAGTTTCTGACTGCGAGAATGTGCTTACTTTAATTACTTTATGCCATTCCCTCCAAATTTTAAAATTTTTAATTTATTAGAATAGTTTGAAGGTTTACAGAAAAATCATGCAGAAAGTACAGTGTTCCATAAATGCCCCTTCACACGCAGTTTTCCCTATCTTTAAAATTTTGTGTGTGGTACTTTCGTTACAATTAATGAAATAAATTATTATAAATGGGTATTAATTTGGCTTAGTGCTTATATTAAGGTTGAAACTTTGTATTCGAAAGTTATATGTTTTTTTTCCTGTGGTAATTTATATACCAACTAAAATTTCCCTTATTATTCCTTTTCAAATGTGTAACTGAGCAGTTGCGTACTCTTAACAATATTCACAAAGACATGTCTCCATCACTATCATATATTGCCAAATCATTTCCATCATCCTAGCAAAAATTCTGCATCAGGTAAACGTCAACTTCTCATTCCTTTCTCCAACCTGTCCCTTGGTAATCTGTATTCTAGTTTCTGAGTTTATGATTTGCATATTCTGTTTATTTCATATAATTGAGGTCATGCAATATTTGTAATTTTGTGTCTGGCTGATTTCATTCACCATGTGGTCTTCAAGGTTTATCCACGCTGTAGCATGAATCAGAGCTTCAGGTTTCATATGCATCCAAAACACTTCATTTTAAATGTATATCACATTTTACTGATTGTGCTGGTTTGAGAGGATTCATGTACCTTAGAAAAGTCATGCTTTAATCCTAATCCCATTTTGTAAAGACAGCAGTTTCTTTCAATCGCTATTCAGTACTGCATGTTAAAACTTTAATTAGATTATCTCCATGGAGATGTGATTCAAACAAGTGCAGGTATTAAACTCGATTAGGTGGAGACATGTCTCCACTTATTCCAGTTGGGTCTTGATTACTTTACTGGAATCCTTTAAAAGAAGGAATGTTTTTGGAAAAGGCTTGAGATTCTGAGAGAGTAGAGAATGATGACAGAATGAGTGAGCCATGACAGAAACAGCCATGAGAAACACAGAGTCCACCAGCCAGTGATCTTTGGACATGAAGAAGGAAAACGCCTCTTCCTGAAACAAGAAGCTGGAAGAGAATGGTAGCAGATATCAACATGTGCCCTTCCAGCTCTGAGAGAAACCCTCAACATCATTGGCTTTCTGGAATCAAGGTATGTTTCCTTGGATGCCTTAGATTGGACATTTCTATAGACTTGCTTTAATTGGGACATTTTCATGGCCTTGGAACTGTAAACTTACTAAATTCCGCTTCTTAAAAGCCATTCCATTTCTGGGAAATTGCATTCCGGCAGCTAGCAAACTAGAACACTGATCCGTACATCTGTTGATGAGCATTTGGTCTACTTCCACCTTATAACAATTGTGAATAATGCTGCAATGAACATCAGTGTAACAATGTCTGGTGAAATTCCTGCTTTCAAATCTTTGGGGTGTAACTTAGAAATGGGGCTGCTGGGTCACATGGAAATTCTCTAATTCCATGAGAGAATACCACCTTTCTAAGTTGCCTTTTTCTCAAATCAGCACTTATTTGGTTACTGTAAACATTTGAGTACTTTCTTTGCAGGTTTATTTTGACAATGTTTGCTGTTTCTGTATAAGGAAAGGCCTTTGGTTCTCCATTCTCCACCCTTTGGCTGACATCACTCCCTAATCTCAGATGTACTTTATATATTACAATAAACAATCAGTTAATGATAAAAATATGTTAAAAACAGTGATGACCCTATGGTATATAGAGAGCTAAGTCTAATGAAAATTGTACATGATTTATTAAAGAAAATTAGAACATATTGCTGAAAAAAGTGAGGAAAAACCTAAAATTACCAATATATTCAATTCATGGAGAGACTCACCCTAAATTGTTAAGGTATCAGTTTTTACCAAATTACCCATGAAACTAATTGCAATATGAATAAATTGCCAGTATGGTTTCTTCATTTGCTGGTCTGGGTTAGTCCATGTGATTTCTATTATTTAGTTATTTCTAAACTTTGTATGGAGTTCAAAGATCCACAATATCCTTGAAAATTTTGAATAAGAATAATGTTGGAGAATTTCAAGATTTCAAGAATTCTATAGAGCTACAGAAACTAAAATCATGTAGTATTGACAGAAAACTGATAAATACACCAAATGGACCAAAATTGAGAGTGCATACATAGATCAGAAGATAATGCAGTGCCCATATTTACCAAGACAATTTATTGGACAAATAAATGGTATTTTTAAATAAAATTTCCTGGAAAATGATATCTATATTTTAAAGATTAAACTTTGGCCAGAATTATCAAAATTCCTAAATAAAAAACAAGATTGATGATAGGCAAATAGTTTTTTGTTTACTGAAGAAAGTAATAAAACAGAAAAAAAGATTCTAAAAATATATATATGAGAGAGTGTCTTCCTGATTTGGCATAGGCAAGGATTTTTTAATTATGTTTCCAAAGACACTAAACATAAAATAAAAACAAGTGATATTTGACATAATTAAAATTATTAATTTCTGTTCATTAAATTGTATTATTAATAGAAATAAAAATCAAGTAAAATAATGTATTATAAGTAACTATAATAAAGTCTCTGGCAGCAGATTTATGTACAATATATGAAAAACTGCTTTGAAAATTTCCAGTAACAAAATAGATTAAAAAATTAACAGGTTTTCAGAAAAGAAAATATGTAATTGATAAGCATATGCATAATTATCAAACATGACTTCTTATTTTAAAATTGAGAGTTAATATCACCATGATATACCATTACACACTGGCTAAATTTGCTAAAGTTGTAGGGAATTTGAATGTACATTTTGTCCTGTAAGAAGAGGAAGTGGAATTCTCAATATTAGAGGAAGGTGTGTAAGAGGGTTTTAGAAAATGATTTGTAAGTATATATTATGAAAAGTAACATATATGAATTTTGATTTAGGAATTCCTCTTCTACATACTCAAGACCTATTGGTGTTTATGTATTCCAAAAAATGTACAGTAATCTAATAGGATATTTGCTTTTCCTAATAGTCAAATTCTGGTGACAACTAAAATATCCATTATTAGGTGTGTGAATAAATAAAATGTTGGCTCTTAATATGATGGAAAAGTCCCTAAAATGAGAAAGAAAAACACGGTACATGGAACAACCTGATAGAACTTATGAGGATCAAACAACCCAGCTACAAAATAAACCTTATTGTAAGATTCTATTTTATCAACTTTGAATAGTAATAGTACTCAGTGCCAGATGTGAAAATAATGGATCCTTCCAAAAGTACTTAAGCATGGACAAAATAAAGATATGACAAACAGAAGGAGGGAAAATTCAAGCCATTGGTCTGATGGTACAGGAAATGGCCAAGCTGTGGGAAGCCCATCCAAATGGGCACAGTAGATGCAAGAAGGAATGAAGAACACTGAGGGGTAAATGTGCAGGTTCAGAAAGTTTTGAAATTGTATTTAAGAGGAAGGCACAATAATTACAAACGTGTATTCACCTACTAGCATAGCATCTAAACATATACTGGCTAAAATGATATAACACAAAGGAGAATTCTAAAAAGCTGAAATTATAACTGGAGATGAAAATCCAATTTAGCCAGTACGTAAAGCGTGAGACAAACATCCATGAAGGCACACAGCACTCGCCCAGCACAATCGACTACATTTTTTCTAATTGGCACGTTTGTAGCTTGATGCTCCCAAGCTAAAGTGTATACAAGCTTTTCAAGTGCATTTTGAGCATATTTCAAAATAGACCAAATACTGGACTAAAAATCAATGTATAAGAGTGGTGTAAAGTGATATTGGGTGTGTGGTCTGAGCAGAGTTGACTTAAACTTGGAATCAATAACAGAACCATAGTAGTACTTCTCAGAACTGTGAGAAGGTTTCTGTTTTCCTGACAGGACCTGACCAATCCACACCGCCTATTGTGAAAACTGAAGAACATGTGTCGTAACACTTCTTAATGTGCGCCAAGTGCCAGGTACTCATCCAGACGCTTCAGTCCCATGTGCCACGCTCTCAAGAGACTCCCGAGGGTGGACACCTCGTCAGCATATTAACAGAATGAGGCACAAGGGTGAGGTCCAGGCAGTGACCACACAGCTCACTGACCAGCTGCTGAGCTTCAGCGCCCAGCTGACAAATGTCACTCGAACTCTTGGTGCTAACATTTTGGACGATGCCATGAGGGCTATTTGTCCATTAAACAAACCCTGTGAGTTTGGTCTCACTACTGAGTGTTGAAAGCAGCCCATTCCTTAGAGGGAAACCATGAGGACGAGTGGAAAACCTGGATTCCAGGCATCTGACAGAGCCTGGGGTATGGGCCGTCTTCCTCTGTTCATTATTCTCTAGGATCCACAAGAAATGCACAGGTCCAGATACAATAATATTTCTTAATATGCAAAATGTGGTTTATGCACAATTTCTGCTGAGGACTTCTTCCCTCACTAACTGGAACCAATTATCTCCTTGAAATTTCCCCTGTGCACTGTCTATTAGTGACAGAAAGAGCTAAGCTCCCAGGGGTTTGTTAGTCAGATGTCTTTGTGTCCACACTTTTTCAACTAAATCTGAACACAGAGGCCACTGTTATAAAACAAGATGTTTCCCACCAGGGTCTCAGTCATCTCAAATATGCCCTCTCATTTTTGCCTGCACCTGAAAAAGGATTGGACCCAAATCAGAAATTCACATTTGTCTGTTTGCATAAGGAAAGGCTCTTTGATAATATTTGGTGTTATTAATTTCTTCTTTCCCTCTTCTTCCCTCCCCCCTCCATGGATCACCTCACTTCTCTCCTGCATGCTCACTGGTTTTTGTTTTTGAGAGAGACAAATGGTAAATTAAATTAGAATAGAAAATACAGGTAAAGAAGTTTCTCACACAAGGAGACTAATGTCTTTCACGTTTATTAGATTGAAAATGCATTCCAGCAGATTTAACAGAATTGATAACTATTAATGAAAGTGCCTAATGAGTGGACAATAGCACCTGATGGATCCATTGCCAGAAAAGCAGGTGGGGACAGGAGCAGCTCTGCTGGCTGCCCGCAGTTTCAGTGTATAGAAACCTAATTCAAATCACTTAAATTTAATTATAGTGAATTGTGTTTTATCTTAAAAATTAGAAATATCTGTATACATTATTGCTATTTAGTTAATAATTATACCAGTCTGTCTATTGTGTTTGGTTTGCCAAGCTCTTTTATGCACTCATGTGGTGGAATAAGTGACTCCCTTGTCATAAAAATGAAATATATACACAGTCCCTTATATTTCAGTAGTAATACTACAGATTCTTCATAATATATTATAAGAGAGCATGGAGGCATTAATCACAGAATCATCCACACAGCTTCCAGTCTACTCTCTGCATATAATTCACCCCACTATATTAAGTAAAATATATTAAATATTATATGGGTGAGTGGATAAAAACAATTAATAAATATATTTAATAAATTATTAAATATGTTTTTTTCCAGTTCTTCAGATTGGAAATATATTCTTCACGTCTTTACAGAAAAGGCAATGAGTAACTTACTTTTGCCCTTGAAGAGATGAGTGCGACATCCTACTTACCCCAGGAAAACTTTACTGTGTCGGATGCACCCCTGCTGCTACCAGCCTATTGGTAAGTAAATATTCTCTGTTTTATAGTTTCTGTTCCAATCAGTTCAGAACATTTTGCATTAACTCAGATTCCCTTTAACAGAAAATCCCATTAGCAAATGCATGATTTTAGGTTTCCTGCCATTTCTTTGTATGTATAAAAACAATGGGAATATAGGTTTCAGATGGAAAAAATGTAAGTGCCAAAGGGATGACATGCTTAAGCCTTTTGTCCATGCTTCGTAATTCTTATTTTTTTTTTCATTTTTCTTCAATATAGCTACCATTTTGAGTTATTTCTCTATTTGGAATATTTTGTAAGTATTAAATTCTTGAGGTAGGCTGTTGAAAATTCTATGTAGAAAGAAAGCAGGTTTCAAAAAAAGTTGCAGAGGTTCCCAGAGATACAAAACAAGGAAAAGGCAGAGTTGAGGCAAAAAAAAAAAAAAAAATTATCTTCCCCGGAAGTCCATGAATTTTTAATTTGACTCCACTTAATACGTGGAAATTTAATCTAGAAGCCTAAAATTGGTAATAGTGAAATAATAAAGGGTTTTAACTCTATGTTCAATCTGTGAAAGCCTATTGTATTTCCATAATGTGGTAGTGGTAGTCTCATAATAAGTTTGAAAATGTAGCCTAGGTAGGAAAAGTCAAGCAAATCTTTATACAATCTCAACATTCACCATGAAGCTGACTGCAATAGGTTAGAGCTACTTATAAATATACAAGTGGACATTTTAAACCAAATTGGTCATACAATGCTATCAATAATCTGTTGGCACCAAATTCAACAACGACAAAGACAAAAGGTATTTAATGAACCATTTTTTAGGGTCCAGCACTAATGAGCACCAGAGAGGATTAAGAGAAACATTTTTTAGTCTTGCAAGCAGGAAGTCACATCATGCTGCCTTCTGACATTTAACAGAGGATCTCTATAAGTGGTTACATTAGTCATAAGGAAAAGGGAACAAGGAAAGAATGAGAATTACAGTGACATGATGAATGTTCCGTTTTCAGTAAGAATTTGAGGGTCCAAGGACAAGCAGATCTGAAAATGTACATTTCACCACTTCAAGTCATCAAGGAAAACAGACAAATTCAGGAGAATATGTGCCATGTTTTAAGGTTTATTAAGGGGTTTGGTATTATGAGTCTTCTTTAAGGAGTTTCATAAACATGTTACATCTCAAAAATTATATTGACATTATGAAAAGGAACGTTCATAAGAAATTAGGCAGATTCATTACCTATTAATTACTCACATATTACAAGCAAAGCAAAAGTTTTCCCATGAGAAGGAAACTTTGTCTTTCTGCCTCAGCTTATTCAAGTTCTGGAATATATTCAGGATTTATGGAAAAACATCACATTTTATGCAATACTGAAAGATGTCACATTTAACATTATTCTACATCATTTTGTTATTAGCTAAATACTCATTCCCAGAATTAAAATCTACTTATTATAGGCTGCAAGGCAAGATACTAGCAGTCCTTAGTCTTATTTTCTAGAACTGTGAAGATTGATTGTGATGAAAATAATAATTGCCTGAATAAACAAATCAATCAACCCATCAAGCCACTGCTTTTTCAGGTAAGGTCATCATTCACAAAACATTGAAATATATATCTATGGCAATAAAATGAATTTAATTAGTTATTTCAAATAATACAAATAAGAGATTAGAAATAAAACCACCAACCAGTAGCTGCCCCCAAAGGAACACGTTTTAAAGATTTTTGTAATATTTTCAGAGATCTTCGTTTTGATGTGCTTCAATAAATGTCTTTTTTTTAAACTTTTCATTATAGTAACATACACACAAGTCAAAATTTCCCATGTTCACTTTCAAGTGTAGAAGTCAGTGATATTAGTTACATTCAAAGTTTTACACTACAATCACCAACATCCACTAGCCCAACTTTCTCATCACCCGAAATAGAAACTCCACACTCATTAAGTCATAAATCTCCTGAACCTGCTCTGCCCCCTGACACCTAGCAACATGTAATCTACTAAAATTCTCTATGAAATTTGCTTTATTGCCATCCCTTCCCTAGAATTAAGGTATGTAAGCAACAAGATAAAGGAGCTTAAGGCAATACAATGTTACCACTACCCAATATGTACTACAAAGAATAAAACTGAATAAATGTAGGTTGAAAAATGTATTAGGCCAATTTCCCCTCTCATTGTTGATTCTCCATGTGGTTTATGGATTATCTGCCCTTTTCTCTCCATGTCAAAAGCACGGTCCTCAAACATGCCCAATGCCACCATGGTGACTGAGTTCCTGCTGACACGGTTTTCTAATGTGTGGGAGCTCAGAGTCCTGCACGCCACGCTGTTCCTGCTGATGTACTTGGGAACCCTGATGGGCAACTTTCTCATTGTCATAGTAATCACACTTGACATGAAGCTGCACGTCCCCATGTACTTCTTCCTTCGGAATCTGTCTGTCTTGGACATGTGCTACATTTCTGTCACTGTGCCCAAGGCCTGTGTCATCTTCCTGCTTGACAGCAGGGGGATCTCCATGGCTGGATGTGCAGCTCAGGTCTTCCTTGTGATTTTATTTGCTACAGTAGAGATGCTGTTCCTCACCGTCATGGCCCGTGACCGCTACGTGGCCATCTGCCAGCCTCTCCACTACTCTGTGATCATGACCCCTCGGGTCTGTGTCCAGATGACTCTGGCCTCAGTACTCAGCAGTACGATCTACTCTGGATTCCATACTGGCTACACATTCCAGCTGTCCTTCTGTCGGTCCCACGTGGTCCATCAGTTCTTCTGTGATGTCCCCTCTCTGCTGAAGCTCTCCTGCTCTGATGCTTTAAGCAATGAAATATTAATTTTTATCTCTGCAGTGGTGATTGCAGGTGGCTGCTTTTCCTTCATCACTATGTCTTATATTCACATATTTTCTACTGTGCTCAAGCTTCCAACCAGGGGAGAACGAGGAAAGGCCTTTTCCACGTGTGTCCCTCACATCCTCGTGGTGACTGTATTTGCCAGCTCAATCGCTGCTATATATATGAAGCCAACTTCCCTCTCGCCCACATCTCAGAACATGGTCACCTCTGTGTTCTATTCTATAGTTCCCCCTTTCTTGAATCCTATCATCTATAGTCTTAGAAACAAGCAAATAAAAGAGGCTCTAAAGAGAATTACAAGCAAAAAAGCTTCATTCAGGAAAGTGATTGGATAATTATTATACATTTCCCTTGCTTATGTGGCGAGTTGCAAAATGCTTCAAAATTTACTTTATTAGCTTTTTCTAACTTGAGGGACCCTAACATGAGTTCTAAGGTACTATATGCTAGCTAGAAACAGCAGAAATATATTTCATTTAGAGATTTTCCCTCCAAAAATTGCACATACCCTGGTGCCTGAAACATCACTGTTTAAGCAATTTGCTAAGGCATCTATGTTAAATAAAATTATCTCCAATTATTCTACTTTAAATCTAGAGAATCTTATCATAGAACATACATAAGTTAACACTGACTACTTTACTTATGAAATCATAATATGGAATCATTTATTTATTCATGATTATTTATTCATTATTTAAAAATATTCCTAAAATGTAAATAATTACATCTTTTATCTGAAAACTATAGCATCTGATGAAGATGTAGTTGATAAGATTAGATCAATAATATTTCATCCTGTTTTTATAATATGGAGGGATAGATTTTTCAATAACAACATTCTGCACAAAGCAAAAACATTATTTACAAACTTTCATAAATTTTTTTAAAAGTTTCATAAAATTTCTATGTTTAGAAATTTTAGAATTAAGATTATGTGTTAGAAGGTATTCAAATCCTCATGACAGGAATATGAAATAGGTAAATTTATCTTCATTTTAATTGTTTCAGTATAATAAGAAAATAACGTGATGGAATTACAAAAATAAATTTAAATACAGGTTCTTATATATATTCTACAAAAACAATTCAAAACCTAGTCAATTTATATCCTGGTTATGCACAATCTAATGCAGGGGCCAATGCACTCACACAAACAGACATTTTTACCTTTAGAATTTAAAATGCCATTTAAAAATACTTATCAAATAGGGTGGCATGACAATTTTATACACATAAAAACATTATGACAATATATGAAGCAAAAATTAAAAGAACCATACTGAGAAATCAAAAAATGTTGCACATTTAAACTTTTTAAGAGTTTGTTCATTAAAAATGGAGAAAATCAAAATAAAGATTCATATCATATTAGAACAATGCAATTTATCAAGTTGACCTAATTTATATTATAGAACACTACATCACAAAACTTTAGGATACGTATAATTTTCAAATGCACATTGAACATTTACAAAATTTCTCCTTGCACTTCTAATGGTTTGCATCATGTATTTTGAAGCAAAACCTAGTTTGATGGACGCATTAATTGGTTTGGAATGGCTTTCTTTATCCCTGAAAACAATCTTTGCTCTGAAGAGCACTTTATATTACTGTTCATTAAATTTTTATTTCTTTTACATTTAGAACATATTTGTATCTTTATGTTTAAATTGCATTTTTGTAAGCATCATAGAGTTAGGTCTTATGCAAGAATCTCTTCCTTTTAATTGCGGTGTTTGACTAATTATATTTATGCATAAGTTTAGGTTTATTCATATCATATTGCTTCTGGTTTTGTCCCATTTGTGTCTTGTTCCCTATCTCCCCTTTTAGACTTTCACTTTTATTGATTAAGTATACTCCTTTATTGGTTTGTTAGCTATAATTCCTTGCTATCAAATGTTGATTGTTGCTTTACAGTTTATAGTATACATCACAGTGTAACTTAATCTCGTATTATGTACCTCTGTATAGTATAAGAATATTCCAATAGTATACTCTGTATAGTAATGTATTGATCTTCCATTTCACTAATAGATATATAACACGTTATTATTTCTGTGTAAGTAGTTGATTACCTTTTCCAGTTTTTAATAATAGGAGAATAATCTTACATAATTACCATATATATAATTTCTGGTGTCATTCATTCCTCTCTTTAGATCATTATATTCAACCTATATTATCATGTTTCTCCATAAAGTATTTTTTAACATCTGTTTTAGTGTGGTTCTGGTGGTAATGAATTCTTTCAGCTTTGCTATGTCAGCAGAATTCTTTAGTTTATCTTCATTTCTAATGCAATTTTACTAAGATATATTCATATACCAATAAGCATCCTAAGTATGCAATCACTGGTTCACAGTTTCATCATATAGCTGTGCATTCATCATCACAATCAACTTTTCAATATTTTCATTACTCCAAAACATAACCACTAAGAGTAACAATAAAAATAAAGGTAGAAAAGAACACCCCAAACCTTCCACACCTCTATCCCCTCTCCATCATTTTTTTTTTGCCTTTATTTTTTTTACTCATCTGTCCAAACACTAAAGGGAGTGTCAGTCAAAAGGTTGTCACAATCACAGGGTGGCACTTTAAAAGCTATATAGTTATACATCATCTTCAAGAATCAAGTTTACTGGATTACAGTTCAATGGTTTCAGGCATTTCTCTCTAGCTACTCCAATGGACCAAAAACTGATCTACATAATGCATAAAAATAACTTCCAGAATGACCTCTCAGCTCTACTTGAAATCTTTCAAATACTGAATCTTTATTTTGTTGCATTTTTCTTCCCCTTTTGATATAAATTCTGCCTCAATTTCATGATGACAGGGCCAGGCTCATCATCCCTGGGAGTCATGTTCCACATTGCCAGAGATGTTTAACCCCCTGGGAGTCATGCCCCACATAAGGGGGAGGGCCGTGAGTTCCCCTGGGGAGCAAGTGAGGGAGGCTACATCTAAGCAACTACAGAGATGCTCTGGGGGTGACTCTTAGGCATAATAATATGTAGTCTTAGCTTTGCTTTGCAAGAATATGTTTTTTAAGGGCAAGCCTCAAGTTCAATACCTTGGTCTATTAAATTAGCAGTCCCCAAAGCTTGCAAAAATATCGAGTCTTCCCCAGGTCAGGAAGTTTAATATTTCTGCATTCTTCCACAGTCCCCCAAGGGAACGTGGCAGATAAAACTTTTTTATTTTCTGCCCAGAGTCCTCTGGGATGTATTGAGGCATCACACCAACCTGCAAGATCTCACTCTTTATTTAAGGGAGTAATTATGGTGTTCTAATAAACTGACAATATAAGTTAAATTAGATAGTGTGATACAGAAAATCTAAATTTTGCACCAAATAAATATCTTTTCCTTTGGTCTCATACAGAAGATGATGTTTTAAAATATAGTCAATATTATTCTTTACCTTTAGACTGCTTTACCTTAGTCTTAACCAGATCAGCTTCATTCCTATCTGAAGTCTGACCTCTTTTTCAGCTGTTTTAACAGTTGGTATACGGAGTAATGCTGACCTTCACAGCTGCATAAGTCTAGTTATGAGTCTCAGTGTCACACAGATACCCAAAGTTTCAGAAACCGATAGGGTTATATGCAGGGAGCCCAAAATCTCAGAATTTAGAAATAACAGTGATAACTCAGGAATGGGTGTGACCATGTAAGTGGTAACAATCTAGGAACCTTTACAATAAACCTTTCCTGGTCACTCTACGCTCTTAAATCCAATTCTATCTATGTATAATCACATAGTTATGCATTAACCACCACAACTTATATGAGGACATTGCCATTGTTTTCTGCAAAGAAAGAAGAGAAAAAATGAAGATTAAAAAGTAATAATAAAATAAAATAAAGAGGGTGGGCCATGGTGGCTCAGCAGGCAGAGTTCTCACCTGCCATGCCGGAGACCTGAATTTGATTCCCGGTGCCTGCCCATGCAAAAAAAAAGTGATTGGAAAAATAAAATAAAGAGAAGAAACAACAACACCAGGAATCCCATTCCCACCTCACACATCTACTTCTTATTGACATTTAGCTTTAGTATATTACCTTTGTTAGGGTTGTCCTTTTGTTCCTGCTTAATTTCACTCAACATAAGGTCTTCAAGGTTCATCCACATTGTTGCAGACATGACTTTATTCTGATATATCATCTTATTATTTTTCAGTCTTTTTACCCTTACTGATAGTCTTCATTCCTACACTCTTCTCCAGAACTCTTTCTCCTGTCTTTTCCTATATGCCTGTAGTTCTCCCTTTAGTATTTTTTGTAGAGTAGGTCTCTTGGACACAAACTCTCTCAGTGTCTCTTTGTCTGAAAATATTTTAAACTCTCCCTCATTTTTGAAAGGCAGTTTTTCCAGATATATAATTATTGATTGGCAGTTTTACTCTTTCATATCTCAAATGAGACATATCACTGCCTTCTAGTCTCCATGGTTTCTTCTGAGAAACCCACACATAGTCTTATCAAGTTTCCCTTGGATGTGATGGATTGTTTTTCTCTTGTTTCTTTCAAAATTCTCTCTTTGATGTTTGATAGCCTGTTTATTAAGTGGGTCTTGATGTAGTTCTATTAAGATCTATTGTTTTTGGGGTATGTGGTGCTTCTTGGATCTGTATTTTAATGTCTTTCATAAGAGATCGGAAATTTTCAGTGATCATTTCCCTGATTATTCTTTCTGCCCTCTTCCCTTCTGTTCTCCTTCTGAAACACCCACAGCACATATATTCATGTGCTTCATGTTGTTACTCAATTCTCTGAGACCCTGCACATATTTTCCCTATCTGTTCTTTTGTGTGTATAGTTACAGATGTCCTGCCCTCTAGTTCATTAATCCTTTTTTCTGCATTTTCAAATCTGCTCTTGTAAATCACTGTAGTATTTTTCATCTCTTCAATAGTTCCTCTCATTCCCATTAGTTTTGTCATTTGTTTTTGCAAGCTTCCAAGTTCTTCTTTATGGTCACCCAACATTTTCTTTATATCCTTCATGTTTTTTGTCACATTTTCCCAATTTTGAATCGATTTAGCATGTTTATTTGGAAATCTTTGATTAGTTATTACAACTCCTGTATCTCTTTTAAAGTGATAGTTTGCTCCTTTTATTTTTATTTTTCTTATTTTTTACATGGACAATCACCAGGAATTGAACCCAGGTCTCCAGCATGGCAGGTGAGAACTCTGCCACTGCACCACCATTGCCCACCCCAGTTGGTACTTTAATAACGCACTGCTGGTGATTAGGCATATGATATTCTCAATTCACTTATTGTGGAGGTCATTTTCACTCTTTTACTTAGGGTTTCTTGTTAGTTGGCTTTTGTTCTCTCTCTCTGTTCCTTCGTATTCAGTTCAACTTATTCTCAACCTCTATCACAGCTTCTGTTTAACTGGTCAGAATGTTTCAGATCTTGTTTTTCTGTTTCTTGCTCTGTCTATATGGAACCATTTTTTTTGAGGAGGGTTTCCCCAGATATAATCAATGTCAATCAGATTTTCCCAGACTAGACAGGCCAAGTTCTCATGAGGAGGGTGCAACCAAATTTCCCTAGGATGAGACCCAACATGCTGTTTCTCTTTCCTATGGACACTCTAGACTCTGTTTTGCCTATCCTGCCTGGCAGGTGGTGTTTGTCAGCCCTCAGACCCCATCAGTGTAAAGTGGTGTGAAACATTTAATTCTCAGCCTGCCAGGGGCAAGGTTGAGACAGAGGCTGAAGTGGAAGTCAAGCTTAAGCTGTTGTCTGATTCTCAGCCCCTTTAGTCTGAAGTCTCTGAAAGAGCCCTGCTACATAAGCTGCCTCCCCCTTTACTTGGGGAAAATATTCTCTTTAAGGAATTATTTATTTCATTTGGCATGTTACCTTGTCTCTCAGAGCTCTCTTATTTCCACCCCTGCCTGGGTCAGTGTTGATGATCAAAACTTCCTGAGGCTTTCTCTTTTGAGCTACGTAAAATACTTTTAAAAAAGAAGAGAGAAAACAAATAGAGAAATAAAATAAAATCCCTTTTCAGTGCCTATCCTCAGGTCCCAATTTTCTCCAGTCCTAAACTGGAGTTGGTACCCAGCATATGTGCCCCTTTTCTTTGGACACAACCATTTTTCAAGATTCTGAGCTTGGTCAACTTCAAAAGCCTCCATTTAAAATTTTTTTTTTCTAAATCAGTCCCATCCTTTCTCTACTTGCAGAAAAAATAGGCAGAGAGTTTCCTGCTTTATCTGGATTTTTCTGTGCTTAGAGCTTATATTCAGCAATCCAAATTTGTTAATTAAAACTGCAGTTGGAGCTTGGTCTAGCTACCTTCCCTTGCTCCTAGCAGATGACTGCTTCCTTTTTGCACAGGGAAGTGTCTCCAGCTGCCTGCCATGGCAGTGGGGGGCGTCAGCCTCCACAATTCGAGAGATTTACTTACAATTCTGTGTTGTGATCTCAACCCTTCTACCCATTCCAGACTCATGTATGATGTTTGTCTTGTCTCTGATACCCCCAAAGTGTTGTTCTAGACAGTATCATGTGATTTACTAGCTTATCTAGAGGACTAACTAAATTTCACACATCCCTACAGCACCATCTTGCCCACCTTCTTATCTTAATTTTAAGAGTAAAATTTTATTGGATATAGTGCCTTGTTGACATTTTATTTTCTTTCAGTTAATTAAATAAGTTGCTTCATTGTCTTTTCTCTTTCTTTGTTTCCATCGAGCAATCTGTTGTCATCATTATCTCTTTTACTCTGTACATAATGATTTCTCCTCCCTGGCAACTTTTGTTATTTTCTCTTTATCACTGATTTTAAGGAATCATATTATATGTGATTTGCAATAGTTATCTTCAATTTCCTTGTTCTTTGGCTTCACTGAGCTCCTTTTATCTGTGAATTTATAGATTTTTATCATAATTGGAAAAATTTCAGCCATGTTTTCTTCAATATTTTTTCATTCCAAACCCCTTTTTTCTTTCATATACTTTAATTATGTGCATTGAATATAGATTCATATTCTATTTCAAAATGCCTATTAATAGATTCATATTCTCATAATTTTTTGTATATCTTTTTTATTTCTGAGTTTCACTTCAGATATTTTCAAATGAAATGTCTTCAAGTTCATTAGTCTTTTCTTCTGAAATATCTAATACAATTAATCCCACTGCATGCAATTTTCATCTCATGTTTCACTTTTTAATGCCTAAAAATTTAATTTGTGTCTTTTTATCTTCTATGTCTCTCAAACTTTTGAAACTTTTGCAAAGAGTTATAAAAACTTTTTAGGTTTAGTTCTCTGCTAATTTTAACATATCTCAGTTCTAGTTGATTTTTATAGATCGATTATTACCCTCATGATATATTGGAGTTTCCTCATTTTTATGTGTATGTATGGTAATCCTTGATTGGATGATGGATATTGTGAATTTTACCTTTATGTTATAGGGAATATTTGTTATTGGAAATGCCAATAATTTTTGTATTGCAAATATATGGGAAACATATATATATGAGCTTTTTCAGATTCAAATTTAACATACCTGAAAACAGTTTCATCCTTTTGGATAGTCCTCCAATTGTTTATTCTAGGACAACTAACTGAGGCAAGATCTTCCTGAGTATTCCATCAGATGTTCCTTTCTGCATATGAGCCCAATATCTGGCTATAATTCATTCAAAATTTGCTTAAAAATATAACCAAATATTATGCTTGTATTATTTTCCTTTGGATGCCACACGGTGGTTCCCTTAAGTACCAAATATTGAAATGTATCGACTGTTTTCTGAATAAGTCCATTGAACCACTGTGTGGCTTTGTAGATGGTAAATACCTCATTGCACAATGTCATCAGAAGTCTAAAATCCCCACTGGGTCATCTAGGATTGGTGGTCCTGTTGAACTAAAGTAAAAACTGATGACCTTTTAATTCAGTTAACTATTTTATCCTTATTTTCACAAAAATAGAAGTGAGAGAAAATTATGGAATATATGGTGGAATTTGCAATTTCCCTCACTTCCATTAAACTTGCCAGGAAGCCTCACTACTGAAGCCAGATTCTCCAATTTTGTTTTAGATTTCCTGATGATATTTTGAACATACAACTTATCACCTGGTAACCCAAAGCTATTGGTTTATGTGCCAAAACTGTACTATAAAACCACCCTATCAGTGCATTTCAACAAAAATAAACTTATTTGCCCCCAAAATTATTCTTGCAATTGCCACAAAAAAGAAAGTTTTGGTTATTCCTCAAAATTGGATAGGGACTACTCTTTTATTAAATTGATGTTTATGTTCAGAATAATATTAATATATTAAAGTGAGTTGAAATTTGGATACATATTTTATGATAGATATTTCTAAGATTGATGGAAGGTAATATACCAAGAATGGGTTGGCTTTTTCAAAGGGGATTTATTAAATAACAAATGTACAGTCCTAAGACCATTAAATGTCTGAATTAAAGTATTCAGAGAAAGACATCTTGATTCTCAAGAAAGGCCAATGGCATCTGGGGTATCTCTGTCACACTGGAAGGCACATGGCAATGTCTTTTGTCCTTCTCTGCTGGCTTCTGATTTCGAATGGCTCTGTCAGCTCCCGTTGCCAGTGGCTTTCACTCTAAGCATCCATGGTTCCTCTCTTAGCTCCTCCAGACAGACTGGGTTTCATCTCTTAGCTTAACATCTCCAAAAGTCTGTGTTTTGGTTTCATCTCTGTGCTCTCTGTCAGCTCTGAACTCTCTTTCTCTCCTTGAATTCTTCAAAGGTCTCCAGTAAACTAATTTTGACCCACTTTGAATTTGTGGTATCACATTTCCATGGCTATGATAAAACTCAGTAGGTCTCCCATGATTGGGTGGGTCGTATCTCCATGGAATCAACCTAGTCAAAATGTACCACCTGCAGTAAGTCTGCACCTACAAGGTTGGATTAAAAGAGTATGGTTTTTGGGGGTATGTAACAGTCTCAAACCCGCACATTCCACAGGCTGGATCCACAAACACATGTCCTTTCCTTATACAAAAACATATACAGGGGTGTGAGGGTAATTCAGTGGTAGAATTCTTCCCTGCCATGCAGGAGACCTGGGTTCGATTCCCAGCCCATACACTTCCCAAAAAAGCAAACAAACAAAGAACCAAACAAACCAAAATTCAGCAGTAAGGGGATGCTCACATGGAAAAAGAATGAAATGTGACTTCTACCATACAGCACACAAAAAACAGATATATTCCATTCAATATTACAAAAAACATTTCAATAACAATACAAATATGATACAAAGTCAAAAACAGTACAAAATCTCATTGCTGTCAATTCAGGTATAGTCTGTCCTAAGAAAAATTCTGTATTGGCTGTGACTATGAAACTCAGAACAAATTCTCTGCTGTCAATATACAAAGGAGGGACAGTCATGGGGTAAATATCCCTATTATCATAGTAAAAATTCTGAAGGAAAACGGGTTATCAGACCCAAACAATTCCAAAAACCTGCAGGTCAAACTCCATTAGATTTCAAAATCTGAAATTCATTTATAAAATGATGGTTTCGCCTACGGGCTTGAGGAAGTGGCAGTTCCACCTTTTCTGAGGGTCTGCACAGTGGCCCTTCTCCAAACACTGGGGTAAGAGTTTTAAAAAATCCAAATACTGGGGAGACCATCTTGTTCTCAACCCCGATCTCCTCAAATATCTGAGTAGTAGCCATACATTTTGCCATCTCCAGGGCACAAACTCAACCCCTTCAGAATAGAGAGGTGGCAGCCAGGCTCTCCCTTATTCTTGGGGAATGTATTCAGCCCACTCTGAGGCCTGAAGGGGCAGCACTCTTCCCAAACAATGAAGCAGAAGGCCTGCCCTCTCCATCTTGGGAAAATCACCCTCTCAACATACATGGATGGATCCACTCTCCTGAGCTGAGATATCCTGGCTCCATACCTTAACTTCCATGTTTCTTCCTTTGAAGTCATTTTTTCCCTTTGATTTGGCCCTTTTCTGTCCCTTTTTGTCCAAACTGTCAGTGATTCAGTTTATACAGACCCAGCAAGACTCTTGTTATTTTTTACGCAGTATATAGGATTCACAACTATCAGACATTAGGACTTCCCAGAGATCCTTTCTGGATAACTCCATCTCCAATCTTGGCTTGTGGTGAAATGGGTGACACATTCCATGTTTGTGCTAAATCCTCAGGTGGAACACTACCTCTGGCATCTCCTTTTCTGGAAGCCAGAACTTTCCAGACCATAAATATCTGGTTTCTTTGTACCCAAGAGTTCAGTTCTCAGGTTATCCTTTTTCTGTCACATTTTGCTCTAAGCTGCAAGAACACACCAGGCTACATTCTCCACATTTAATTTTTAAATATCCTCAGCTAGATATCTCAGCTTGTCATTTTCAAATTCTACCTTCCATCCAATGCCAGTTGGATAACTTACTGGACATAATACCTGTTTTTATGAAATGAAACTGTTAACTGAAAGATAAATTAAATCACAAGAAAACAAAGGCATTTATTTGGGGTCATAGAATTGCAACTACAGAAGCACAGGTTCCCATAGCAACCCAAATTGTTTCTTCTTCTGGGGTTTCCAATCAAGGGTTTTCAAATTTAAAAAATGATTACATAAGTTGATGATTGGTGGATAATTTGGGTGTTCTAAATACCTGCCAAATTAATATACTGAATTCTTTATATTGTGGTTTGTATATGGTGCCCATATATATGTCCGTAGGGTTGAGCAACATTGTTGCATGTATTGCAGTATGTGATATCTGGCTGAGATTTTCATAAGAGTAGCCTGCTGAATGGCCTCTCGACTGTATTTTTTTTCCTGACTGTATTTTAAATCTCTTAGTCATGGTAACTCTGTTTCATTTTATGTGGCTCCACACTCTAAAGTATTATCTGTATTTGTAGCATAAAATCTTGTGTAAATGTTTCCTAAATTTGGATAGGTGAGTTAATTCTTCATAAACTTTCTTGTTTTCCAAGTTGGCCTTTGCTTTTCTTCAATTCATTCATAGGAACATCATGAAATGTCCATGATAAAGTTAGTTAGGAAATTTTGACGTAAGAAAAAAATGAAAAAGAAACTAGTTCATATAAAATAAAAAATATCCCTACAAATGCCAATTTCAAGAATCAAAATTTGTTCTTCAAGAAAGAAGGAAAGAAACTGACAACCTCAAATGCTAGTGAGGATGCAGAACAGATGGAAATACCATACATTGTTGGTGGAAAAGCAAAATGGCAGAGCCAAATTGGCAAACTGTGACTTAAGGTGTTCAATATACACTTCCCATAGGACTCAGCAACTCTTCTCATGGTTGTTTACGTAGGAGAAAAGAAAATGTATTTTCATACAAAACTTTATATATAAATGTTTACAGCAGATTTGTTCATAATCACAATTATAACCCAAATGACCTCCTATTAGTGAAGAGATAAATAAGCTGTGATACATTCATATTACAGAATACTTAATTTCAAACAATTAAATGAAGGAACTTATTGATACACACACATTCATATACACATGTAACATAAATGAATCTCGCATTCCTTATACTTAAGTGAAAGAAGCTAGACTAAAGGGCTTCATGTTATTTCATTTATATGATTGCCTGGAAAAGGACAATCATGGAAATGGGGACTAGAAAAAGGATTGCCAGCAGTTAGGGGTTGGAGGAAGGTTTGATCATAAAGACCAGCATGAAGAAACTTTGGGGGTGATGGAAATGTCCAGTATCTTTTTCCTTGTGCTTATATAATCCTATGCCAGTTCATATATATTAGATTTTCCTTTAGTTACTCTTTAAAATCAGTTTGTTCAGTTCTTAAAATCTAATTAGAAATTTTATTAAAATACCAGTAAAATGTTACATGTAGGAGTATCTAATGACTAAGTTTATTCAAATGGCTGCTTTAGCTAGAGGTATAGCTCATTTTGATGCTTGTAAAAGGCTTCCACAGTAATGTCTAAGATTATATCTAGATTTTTTTTTCATTAGTATTTTGAAAATGTTTTGCCTATTGAGGTAGGTAATATGACAAGCAAACAAACAAATAAGCCTTCTAGAAAAGCTATATAAGTGAGGGTTTACCTGCACTGGAGTAGGCAAGAATTTATTAGTCATAATTATAAAGGCAGTAAACGTAAAGTAAAAAAAAAAACAGAAAATTTTCTTAAATTTTTATTTCTTTTCATTTACTGTTATTACTAATTAAGATTAAAAGGAAGCCATAGATTGGATTATGTCATTGATAACAATGTATCTGACAACTGATTCATATCCGTATATGAACAAGTCCAATGATGAAACGAACCACACAGTTGAAGAAGCACTTCAGAAAGAGAATATATAATTTCTCAATTAGCTCGTGAAAAGGTGCCCAACATGATAATTTAAGATGTAAATGAAGATAAAGAAGACTGTGTGATACCATTACATACCCACTGGATTTGCCAAAGTTTTAAGGAGTCTGGGCACATATTTTGACATATGGAGGAGATAAAATTCTTATCCATAGAGAGATGGAGTGAAATGGTGCCACCGCTTTGGAAACAACCTTTAGTTCCTATTCTGGGAAAATATACATCTGCTTTGTGATATTGAAGTTTACCGTCTATATGCATAAAAGAAAATGTGGGTTTATGTTGACCAAAAAAGACAAATATAATTATCATTTAGGAAAATAATTTTCCTAATAACCAAAACCTGGTAATAATCAAAATGTCCATTATTAGGAGAATAGATAAATAATAAGTGAATTATTCATAAAGGTGAAAACTTCTGGCAATGAAATAGATTACCATTTCATTCTGATAAGAGAAATGGAATAATCTGATAGACATATAGTGATAGAGCAGAGAGTATAATTTTTATTTTTATTTTGATATAGTTCAAGGGGAGTCATAGAGATCAGTGACAAAGTCAAAATAATGGATACCTCATGAGTATATTGAGATTTATAAGCAAATATGGATATATTCAGATGAACAAAAGCAGAGAAAAATGCCATCCCATCAATCTTATGGTACGATAAATGTTAACAGAATCTTTTTGTTTTTTACGTTACAGATGGTACTCTTTGGGTTACAAATATAAACAATGCAGAACCATTTGAGCAAATTATCATTGTAATGCCCACATTTTTTACAAATAAAACTGCAATTCCTGGAGAATATTTGCTGTGACGAATATCAAACATTATATACACAATGAGGTAAATGCATCTCTCTTGAGAGGTAATTTAAGTTTAAAGCAATTTATAGTTTGAAACATGTCCTTGAATATAAATAGATATACGAACACTCTGCAAACGTTCCATTGGTACAATGTGAAAAGGGATATCAAAATTTGGTTCATGATATAAAATTCACAAATCTTGTTAAAAACTAAACAAGTACACTGAAGTTCTTTTAAGCTTTAAGAAATAAATTGAATTTAAATGTCCCAACAATGCACATAGTGTCCTGAAATTTCAGTATTCCTAGAGGGAGGGTCCATGGGTATTCCCATGTCTTCCAAAACAGACACAAGAGACTTCAGTGCATGTGTGGAGCTATTCTTTAGGAACCCAAATGTCTGCTTTGGCATTTTCCACTGAGCTGCATGTAACCATTATTTGGAATTCCCTACCTTTTGGAGTCTAAACACTCCCATGGTCAAGAAACAAAAGACTGACAATCACTCTTTCAGTGCAAGTGTGATAGAGTAGGTGTGTAGCAGACTTTGTTATGCTCTTTTATTAGCAGCTTGCCCTTTGTTTTACAAAGTAATCTACAGCTGGTAGCTCTCAGATGTAGGAGGAAAATGGTTAACTCACAGATGGGCTACAAAATGTCCAAGTGACCCACTTAAATTTCTTAGCAGGAACTGAAGTCTGTAGTTTTGGATGATGATGGTCATGTGTACTCACTCAGGGCACTTCTTGAGTACAAGTGTGACAGAAGAACCACAGGCTTACCTCCTCAGGCCCATCCTTCCCCGTAGGGATTACAACTGGCCACAGATTCTGGTGCAACTGCATGCCACAGCTGCCACCTCACTGCCACCCACTCCTCATCCACAGCTGAAGTCAGAGCAGGGCAGCCTTGTGAGTACCCCATACCTCTCCACTCCATCCTCAAACTTGGAGACTCCCTGTTACCACTGTCCAATGGCTTATGGAAATGGAAGTGTGTCCCATGGTTTTCCAGTAGTAATTTTATTCTAGGTCTCAAAGCAGCTGTTCAGTCAAAAGGCTGTGGGTGCCTGGGGAAGTGGCAAGCACAACAAAGTTCTTTGAGTCAGGGATCCACAGGAAAGTAGGTTTGGAGAAACCCCACAGAGTGTCGCCTCCTCTATTCCCCATCCCCTGGGGTACTGACAAAATGGCAACTTGCTAAAAGATGTGCTTTCACCAAGTTGAATCTTTGAAGGTATCTATCTTAGCACAGGCTGTACAAACAAAAGCTTGTGTTTCTAAATTACAAAATTAAAGCTCTGATCCAATTTATCTGGAGTCACAGTCATAGCAACCATGACCCATCTCCTCCTGGAAGTTGCTTTCAGTTTGAAATTAGCCATTTACAAGTCTTCAGACACTCAGCTGACAAAAATAGGAATTCACTGTGATAATATGTAAATCCAATTTAGAACTAAATTTCAGATTTCACAAAATTCCCCTGATTCATCAAAAGTACATTTGATTCACTTAAGGAAAATTGTAACTCAATCTTCTGATTTAATAATGAATTTTTTCTGCAAAATTTGATTGTCTTATATGAAAGTAAAAAATCATGTATCGCATTTGTGCTGGTTTGAAAGGAAGTATGCCCCCTAAGAAAGCCATGTTTTAATATAAATCCCATTTCATAAAGGTAGAATAATCTCTATTCAATACTGTATGTTTGAAACTGTAATGAGATCATCTCCCTGGGTCATGTGATTTAGTCAAGAGTGGTTGTTAAATTGGATTAGGTGAGGACATGTCTTCACCCGTTTGGGTGGGTCTTGATTGGTTTATTGGAATCCTATAAAAGAGGAAATATTTTGGAGAATTAGAAATTCAGAGAGAGCAGAACGATGTAGCCATGAGATGCAGAGAGTCCACGAGCCAGCAACCTTTGGAGATGAAGAAGGAAAACGCCTCCCGGGAACCTTCATGAAACTGGAAGCCAGGAGGGGAAGCTAGCAGATGATGCCATATTCACCATGTGCCCTTCCAGCCAAGAGAGAAGCCCTGACTGTGTTCGCCATGTGCCTTCTCACTTGAGAGAGAAACCCTAAACTTCATCGGCCTTCTTGAACCAAGGTATCTTTCCCTGGATGTCTTTGATTGGACATTTTTATAGACTTGTTTTAATTGGGACATTTTCTCAGCCTTAGAACTGTAAACTAGCAACTCATTAAATTCACCTTGTTAAAAGCCATTCCGTTTCTGGTATATTGCATTCCAGCAGCTAGCAAACTAGAACAACATTTTAAATCAGACAAGAACTGTTAGTATGTTCTTAAAATGATATAAAATAGTTTTTGTGATAAAATGCGCTGGCCCTTGAATTTCATATATCAGATCTTGGAGGCTCTTAGAAATGGCAAAAAAAGAAAAAAGAAAAGAAAAACACAAATCAGCAGGCAAAAAAAGAAAAAAACTGTTCACAGAGCTATAGATTATTAAGCAAGTCAGCACAACTGTAAAAATGAACTTCTCAAATTCATTCACTGGCTTCAAAGAAATCATGGAACTCCAGGAAAAAAAATCGAATCTTTAGTAAAAGCTATTAATGTCTAAGCATGTTTTCCCATGATAATTTTAAACACAAAAAATTGATATTAAATTCCCATAATCTAAGATTGCCTTGGTTTTAAAAGCAAATAGTCTTTCAAATTGATTCTGTGTGTAAGAAATAAGACATTATCAGAGTGGAGTTGAGTCAGTGTAAATGGCTGCTGTCTCTTACTGACCATAATACTGGAAAGATTATTCTGATCCTTTTGTCAGGTAATGGATAGCACTATAAAGTCAAAGTCTTGCCTCACAGCTTTGATAGTTCTTTATCACCCAGAACAAAATCACAGTGATAAAAAGGACTTTGAGAACTGTCAAAATGCTGTAAAGACTGAAAGTAAAAAAAAAAAAAACTAAAAACGCTTATAAGCTAGTGTCAACTTAATGTAAGAAAACCATGACAAGTTTGCCTTTAATATTTAATTTGACGGAAAACATCTGTAATGGAAAACCTCTACTCAATATATCCTTTAGTTACAACCTCAATAAGGGTACACTGAATTCACTACATAACTATGTCAATTAAATAGTTGCAATATCTGCAAATATAAGAAGGAAGACCCAATTAAAAGCTGACTTTCTCAAAGTATAGTGAGGTCTCAAACCACACTAACTATAAACTTTAGTTACAAAGACATAGAGAATCCACTGAACATGTACTTCTACACAACAAACGGAACTTTCTACTTGCACATCTGCTATCTATTTAAGTTATAACTAGACAATTTCTATTTTTAACATTCATTGCATTATAATTTTAAATGTAATTCATTTCTTAAAAAAATAACTCTCTGGTCAGATTAAGAAAAAATAATTTATAGACAGCCACACAACTTTTCAGTAACAGCAAGACAAACTTTCCCTTTTAGAACATTTAGCCTATATGCTACAAATTTTAAATTATTAAAGTGTTTTAAGCATTTAGAGAGTGCCAGGATTTTATTTAAATTATGTGTAGATAGTAGAGTTAAAATGCAAAAACATGACCATGATGATTTACTGATAAATGCCACTTCTTTTCTTTAGTGGTTTAAATGAATTTTGATAGGAGAAAAACATTTTAAGGATGGAATACTGAATGACATGCTGCAAAACCCTTCAAAAGAATAAAACAGAAAAAGTAGATAATTTTTTTAATGCCAATACTACAGGTTTTTAAACACACAGACTTTAAGCAGTTCTACCTAATTCCATTAGAATGACACTGAAGTGGCACTTATTGGTGTAGTACAATCCTACTTGGAAGGCAAGAAATGTTCTGTAGAGGTGAAAGAACGATAATAATATACAAAGTATAATTGCATAAATTATACTCCTCACTACTATATGAGTTCATTTTTAGACTCAAGAGAAGAGGTTTTTTAAACTTTTATTATTGTACAGTGTAACATATATACAAAGCAAAGAAATAAAAAAGCAATAGTTTTCAAAGCACTCTTCAACAAGTATTTACAGGACAGATCCCAGAGTTTGTCATGGGCTACCATATGATCCTCTCAGACTTTTCCTTCCAGCTGCTCCAGAATATAGGAGGATAGAAGGAATAAATATTTTTTCTATCATCACAATTGACTTTTTTGTGAAAAATAACATACATACAAAAAAAAACCCAATAAATTTCAAAGCACACAACAACAATTAGTTGTAGAACAGATTTCAGAGTTTGGTATGGGTTACAATTCCACAATTTTAGGTTTTTACTTCTAGCTGCTCTAAGATACTGAAGTTAATTGATTTGTTTCAGGAATTTATTTTAAGATAAGAGTTTTATAAGCAGTAGTTTTAAGATCCTGAAAATTATAGAACTGTACATTCAACGTCTGGATCCAGGAAACCCTTAAGTGTTTCAGAATCCTCTGAGAATGTATTAACCAGGAATAATTCCCTTTCTTTAAAACTAAGAAATGTGTCATACAACCCAGCAATCCAACCTTTTTTACCATGAAAGATGATCGTCAGCACAGCAGAGTTACCTAAATTTGAGACCAATGATCATCTTTTTTTTTAAAAAAGTTTCATGTTAATAAAAAATCGAGGTAGATTACACAACAATTTGCAGTTGTTCTGGATAAGAAGTATTCATACGGCATGGAAATGATCCACATCATTGTTTCCTGGGTACAAAAAAATCCTGGGAAGTCCGTAATTGTCCTTATTACATTGCAAAACGAAGCTATATACTTCTGTCCTCTCTCAGTGAGGTAGCACAGTTGACTTCTCAAATGAAGACCCAGGGACAGATCTCAAGAAAAAGTAGAGTTTAGGCAAAAGCACAGAATTACATTTTGATGCCTTCTTGTTGGCTGAACTGTGATAATGTTTTATTAATCTGCAAAGCTGTGAGCCTAACTGTTCCACTGGCATACCAACATTCTCTGATAATCTTAGCCATTACTCTCAACCTTCACAGCTGTCTGCCTGTTTGAATATTTGACTTTAACTTCTGTTCACAAACAGCTTTCCTCAAGTCTTCAACTGAGTGGTCAGAAGGTAAGAGATCAGAATAAGGCAGCTGGTCGTTTGTGAATTCCATCAATGGGACATTGTCGAGCGATTTCCCAGAATACAAAGCCCATTGCATTGTTAACAGGCTTGAAGGATTCCAAGTGTTTCAATTTATGGAATCATCACCAGAACTTCATGAGTCATATACTTTTTTGTTCCCACTCTGTGGTTTGGAGCAATATCAGTGGTATTTGCAGCCAAATTATGTCTTACTACCAGTCTGCAATACAGCAAGTTCCATTCTTCTCTACCAAGATATTTGATTTCAAATCTCTATGAGCAATGGCTGGTTTTCCTTGGATACCAACAATCTCCATGTGCAGATGGACAAGTCCACTTGCTGTGGGAAGAGCAAGTTTTATCATTCCTTCCACAATAACTGTGTATCTGTTCAAGTAATCAAAGAGATCCACACTCAAGATAATCTGACACCAACCAGGGTTGGGTCCATGTACCGTTGTCTGTATTATTTGCTGTTATGAATCCGAGGATGTTTTCATGATGTAACATTATGGTTTGACAAATTTCTGCCTCACAGAATCATGAATGTTTTTCTCGAGAGGAGAATGTTTTGACAGCAACTTCTCCCAGCCACTTTCCTCACCAAACTTCCCAAACATGACTTTTGCCAATGCTTTCTTGTAAGGCAATTGCTCTTGCAATTGTTCTCAGAGTGAACAATGGTAAAACTGATCCCAAACCCAGTGCTGTCATATCAGAAATCAAATCTTTCAATGTAGTACCCTGTAAAATGAAAGGGTGATCTAATGAAGGATTCTCTTCATTTGGCACTCAATGCAAAAGGCCAGTGTGGTTATGGCAGACATATATCAGCCATATCAATATGAGTGAGATGCAGACAAAGCAGACTGGCCCTGCAGTGACAGCTGCCAGTTTAATGCGATCAAGGAGGATGGTAGCTTCACAGCAGTTGGGAGCTCTATTTCATTGCAATGTTTTTGACTGCAGCAATTCGCTGTAGTAACAGACCCAGTTTTTAAAGAGGGTACACACACAAATGGCCTGTTTCGAAGAGTCAGGTTGACTTTGGCTACATACATGCTGTTGTGCATGATTTTGGCTATGGTCTCTGTGACGGAGACAAAGCAGAGTTGACCCATCATACATTTATGATTGTCTTTTGTATAAGAGTGGCAGATAGACTGTAATGCCAGTGCCTCCATGAACCCCCTCTGCCACCTGCGGCCTTGCCGGCGCTGTCACTACCTTGCCTCCTTAACAGAAATTCCTGAGGGCAAAGGAAAGCCACGCCAGATTAAATCACCATATGTATCAAGGAATGGCATGTGCTGGGAAAGTCGAATATGTGCACTCTAGAAGTTGTGAAAATATTAAGTAAAGGTGTACAGTAATGAATGGGAGATGACTACTGAAATTTCTTGTATAATAACTAAAAATGGGGTATATGGCTTATAGCCAAATATATTTCATTAACCCATTAGAAAAAGAAATAGGCCAAAAAGTGGATGGGGCAAATGTTAAACAAAAAAAGCCCTGAGGTGGGGTGCACGGGTGGTTCAGTGGTAGGGTGCTCGCCTTCCATATGGGAGATCCAGGTTCAATTCCCAGACCATGCACCCCTGCCCCCCCCCCAAAAAAAAGCCTTGAGGTGGTATGGAGTTATGCCCCAAAGAAAATCATGTTCTTAACCTTAATCTATTTCTTGGGTGTGACTCCACTGCACTGGGACCTTTCGATGGGGTTATTAGTTACAGTGTGGCCCAGCTGAATCAAGGTGGTCTTCATCCTATTACTGAGGGTCTTATAGAAAAGGTCACGTAAAGAACAGCCATGGGAGCAGCTAGAAGCTGGAAGCCCACGGTGCCTGGGAGAGAAGGGTGGAAACACCTCATGCGCAGTGCACTGTGATAGAAAGGCCAGGGAACCCCAGACATTGCTGGTTAGCCAGAAGACACCAAACCTGGAAGGAGCAAACCTTCTAGGCTCTGAAGCCAAGAACCAATAGAGCCCTGCTTTTAAACAAACCCATTGTGTGGTATTTGTTTTAATAGCTAGGAAACTAAAACGAACATGACAGCAAACAGAAACCCAACATGAGTCAGTAATTCTATTTAATATATGCAATCTGATTTTTCAACTCAAAGACAAGGATTGTCAGAGTGGTTAAAAATGTACAATCTAAAAAAAAAGTACAATCTAAACCTATGTTTTTGATAAGAAATTATATTTAAAATAAAAAGAACCTATATGTTAAATGGAAAAACTTTGGGAAAATATAAATAATGAAAGTACAAGCCAAAAGAAATCTGGTATGGCTAAATAGCCAAGTCCTTGTCAATAACTGTAGGCCTTAAGGTAAGAAGTATTTCAAAATACTGAGTGATTTTCCATCATGATAAATTGTACAACTCAATAGAAACACTTGACAATTCCAAATTTGTATGTTCCTACTAACATTTCTTAAAAATGTATATTGCACAAAATGACATAACATTTATGTTATTTTTTACACATCCAAAATTATAGTTGAATATGTAAATGCATTTCAGTCACTACATGAAGCATGAGAAGAATCAGACACATATAGACTCTAACAGCACATCACTAACTTGTCCGAATTAGCACATGCCTGAGGATCCATTACATACATTATTTTCAAGTGTGTGTTACAATGTAACAAAATAGATCACACATAAGCTGTATGAAAATTCAGCTTGTGTCAGCAGTTTTGAATCACTGAGTTAATTGTCTGAATACAATTAAACTGGAAATCAGTGACATAATAGTCATAGTCCTTCTAAGAACCAGAGAAGGCTTCTTCTCTCCTGACAGGATCTGACAGAACCGCCATTTAAGTGTTGTGACGGCTAAGCAGCACGTACTGTAGTGCCTCATCATATGTGCCTTTCTAGGTGGTAGCACAAGTGCTTTACACATCCCACTGCGTCCCACCCTTAGGAGGCTCCCTAGACTGCACACCATGCTAACTTGCTAACATGTGGAGAAACTGAGGCACAAGAGATGAAGCAGTAGGAAGAGCTGTGAAGTGACTCAGAGCTCACAGGCCTCAGGGCTGATCTTTGGCACCAGGCTGTAAACAGCATTCTTTACCTTTATCTTGACATTTTGGAAATTTTCAGAAGGGCTGTTTTGTCATTTAATCCAATACAAATCTTGAGGTTTTGACCTGGACTGGCAAAACCAGAAGAAAAATCTGAGGAAATATTTTACAAACATTAAACCAGAAACACTTGATTTCTGAGATTGGAATGAGGCCAGATTCCGGACATCTTCTCTGCTATTTGCTCTTTTGGATCCACAAGCATTTCACACTAGGAATCATCACAATATTAAGAGTATTGCAGTTTTATTTCTGTTTAAATTATATCCTCATGAGTAAGCATCAATTCATTTCATAGACTCGAATATACTAATGTCTTTATATAGAAAGTTGTGTTGATGCATAGATTTTATTTATGCCCTCCTATCTCAATTATCTCCAATCAATTATCATCCACAAATTACCTCTGGATATTGTCTCTTATAGATGCCAGGCACTGCACCCATGGATTTCCATAATGACGTCTGGAACTGAATACAGAGGCACTTATAAAACAAGAATTCTCATCAGGATATCAGTATTTCAAGTGTATCTGGCCACTTGTGCTTGTCTGTACCTAGAACAGGAGTGGACCCTACAGAAATCCTGACTTGCTACTAGCATGAGAAGACAATATATCCAGTGTGTATTTTAGTTATTTTGTTTTCTTCTCTCCTTCTCCTTTGAATCATCCACACTTCTTTCCTGCAGTGTTCACTTATTTTTCTGAGAGACACTGCTAATAGGACTAGAATAGAAAATATAGAGAGCAAAGGTGCTCACACAGTGAGACCAATGTGCTCTTTCGTATTGATTGCATTAGAATATTTCATCCTAGGATTTTAAGGAGAATTTCTGCCTCTTCCTGGAAGTGAAGAGTGATCACATATCAACAATGGATGGAGTCAATGCCAGCAAATCAGGCAGGGGTAGGGGGGTCTTTGTGCAGTCTTGAGTTTTAGTATGTTTACTGCTAATTTTAATTTATAGTTAAATAAATTTAATGATGGGGTTGTATTTATCTACAAAGTGGAAATGATTTAATGCATATTACTGCTATTCAATTAATAATTTAACAAATGTTTCTTATTATATTATCTTTGTCAACATATACTAAAGACTGTTCCACTTATTCAAAGTGAATAAATGAATCCCTGACACGAAAAAAAATTGAACATAATCCTTTATATTTAAGCATAATTCTAGGACTTTTTCATGCAATAGAGCATGTAAACATTTTTATATTATTCATCCCACATGAATAGACTACTGTCTGGATATAACACATCCCAAGACATTTTAAAATATTGAGTTATTTATAAATAAATTAAACTTAGGTGGATGCGTGAATGAATAAATTAATGTAAAATTGTATTAAGAAACTAATGTCTTCCAATTCTTCAAGTTAAAAAATGCATCTTTCAAGTGTTTGCAGAAAAGGCAAGCCATAATTTGCATTTACACTTTGAGGGGTGAGAACACCCATGCAGCATTCTGGCTATGCCAGGAGAATTTTATTGAGCAAGGCCATACCCTGGCACCTGCAGTCTACAGGTAAGGAAATGGTCTCAACTTTTCAAAAACATTTCACTGCTTTTTATACTGATTTTATATTGTCATTACTTAGAACAAAACAAAAAATAATATTAAATGCAAAGTATTATGTTTTCCTTTTGTTTTTCATTTGCTTGGTAAAAAAATAGCACTCTTAGGCTTAAGATGTAATGAATATAAATGCTGGAGAGACATTTGCTCAATCAGACTGTCAGTGATCTTTTAATTGTATTTATATTTTTTCAACATGGCTATTATTTTGATATCAACCTTTGGAGATATTTTACAATTGTTAAAATCATAAAATAAGTATTACTACATAGTTTACAGATAAGGAAATTTAGGTTAAAAGATATTTGAGACTCTCCCCAGTTCTAAAAAGCAAGTCAGTTGCATACCTGGAATGACATGGCTTTTCAACTCTGCTATACTGCCACATGGAAATTCAAAGTGGAAAAGTAAATTTTAAAATTCACATTTTCGTGAATGTGAACTTACAAGATAGTATTCACTCTGTGTTCAAGCTGTATGTGGTGATTAAATTGTGTAGATAGTTTGATCTCTTTTTGGTCTTTTTCCACATTCTGGTGGATGTGGACCCATTGTAAATAAGAGCTCCTCAATATGCTACTTCTGTTAAGATGCGGTCCCTCTGGGTCAGGCTGGGGCATACTCTGGATCGCTGGAGTCCCTGTTAGGGGGAGTGATGGTCAGATGGAGAGAGAGGCCAGGAGGGGCTGACATGTATATTGCCATCTGACAGAAAACCCGAGGACCATGGTGCATCTACAGCCAGACCCAGAAGGCCAGCCTTCTGGGGAAAAGCAACCCCTGATTTTTTTTATTCATTTTATTTTATTAGTATTATTTTTTGACATAGGCAGGCTCTGAGAATCAAACCCGGGTCTCCAGCACAGCAGGCAAGAACTCTGCCATTGAGCCACCAGTGCACCACCCAACACCCTGATTTTTGACTTCTCCTAACCTCAAAACCGTGAGCCAATAAATTCCCATTTTTTATGACAACTCATTATATGATATTTGCTTTACCAGCTGGGAAACTAAAATACTGTGAAAACCCATTGCATTTTTACAATATAGTAGTAGTAATCTGATCAGACTTTGCATATATATATATATATAAAGAGAGAGAGAGAGAGAGAGAGAGAGAGAGAGAGAGAGAGAGAGAGAACTATCCATTTTTCAGTAAGTCAACCACACATTGCTAACAATAAATTGTCAGTTTAACTGGTAGGTATAAAACAAGAATAAAAACTATTGAAATAATAGTTTATTTTATCCTGAAATAAAGACTACTAAAGAGAAGCAAAATATTCTTGCTACTGAAGGTTAGTCTGAAAGTGACACTTTTTCTGCCTTCTAACATTTTGTAGAGATTGTCTATGTTACTGGAAATTACGTTGGTCATGATTAGAAAAAAAAGGGACCAGGAGAAAAGGACCTCAAAATGGGGACACAGCAAGTATTCCATTATTGGTGAGAATTTGAAGGCATAATGATAAGTACTTTATTCGACAAGTACGTTCCATGGTTTCAAGTCATTAAGGAAAATAGACAGTGGAAGCAAGGCAGGGCAATATGTGTTTTTCTTTAGGGTTAAGTAAATGTATAGGATAGTTTGCAGTTCTTTCAGTAGGGGATGCAAAACATGCTAATTATTTACCACTTACATCAACAGTTATGAAAAGGAAGATTTTCAAGGAATTTAGGTGTGAGTACAACATCCATTAGCTTATCATTCAGCAACAGTCCATATATTTTGCAAATGAGCAGAACATAATCTCATTACGTTACAGCTTATTGAAATTCTGAAAAATGTTCAGGTTTATGGGAAAACAGCATTATTTACACAAAACAGAATACTATATATACTGTATCTTAAATCAGTTAATGATGCCATTAAATAATAAATACTGACTGCTACAAATAATACCTATCTAATATAAGTGCAAGGTAAGATATTAAAGCCATTATTCCTATGTTCTAGAACCACAAGTGTTAATTGTAGTGAAATTAATGAATACCTAATTTCAATCAATCAATTCATCACATGTTCAGCAAGGTCACTTTCTTGGTAAATATATGTCCCTAAAATATTGAAGTATATTTTAATAAGAAGAAATGCTTATACTTAGAAATTCAGAGCAAACAATTCAAAATAAAAATTCAAGTGGAATGATATCTCTAATAAGTGCCCCAAAGAATATGCCTTAAGAATGGTTTAATTATTTCTAGAGATCTTCTAATTGAAAGTTTTTACAAATCTTAAATTAACAAGGAAGACCTTTTTGAAGGTATTTTTTTGGAGAACATTTTCTGATTTTCAATTATGCCATTTGTTACATCTAAGGTCATTTTAAGTATTTTATAACAAAAGGTAGATGTCCTAAGACATGTACTTAGGTTACTCCAATTTAAATTTTATGAGATATTTTCTAGAAAATATTGTTAATTAAGCACTAATGGGTATCAGAAAATTATTCATTGGCTCTGAGGCCATTTAGTTCAGTATTATTTTTTATAATATATATGAGGTAGATGTTAGTGACTTTCCAGAATTATGGACGGCACTGACGGCACAGTACAGGGGATAAGAGGTAAATGCAAATGAAGTTGCAAAAGAATGGGAGACAGGGAGGCAGAGATGATAAATTACATGAGAGAAGAAAAAAGAAGAGGAAGCAGAAGGCAGATAGGGAGGATGAGAAGGTGACAGAGTGGAATCCTAAACTAAGGACGATGGAATGTACTAGGAATATAATTTGGAACTGACTACTGAGAAGAGATAGTCTGGATCTCCATATATGTTTAATGAAATGAGTGACTGTGATAATCTAGGAAGAGCAAAGATATAGCTCCAGGGGAGGAAATCCTGGTAGCACACCAGTATTGGCAGATGTTCAAAAATGTGAAATTAGTGGGAGAAAGCACTTGAAATTCTGATGAAGATGTTATTAGAACGAGATGCTTAGATGCTGGCATGAAGCCAAACTGTTCAATTTCAGACGAATACTGAGAAGGATGGATGATTAACTGTGTGCAAAAGTCTAGCGGTTAGAGATAGGAGGAAAATAAATTAGTGAATTAATAGGTAAGAATTTTAGAAGTGGCGCTTTGGAGCAAGGATATCTAAGTTTATGAAAATTCAAGAAATACACAGATTAAGATGTAACAAAGGTTGGCATTTAATAGGAAACACTGGAATTAATGAAAGAGCAGAGGAGGATGACTGGAACATTTGAATTGGTCTTGGGTATGGATAGATCCATGCCCCTCAAAACTGCAGATAAGATGGATGGAAATATATAGGAATTATACTAGATGGAGATTCTTACGACAAAAACTCTTAGGATTTTCAAATGGATATAAAAACATATTGATATAGTGAAGATGCTGGGGAAATAAAATATTTAAAATATAGAGTATAAGAGATTGTCCTGAGTTGAAGTCACCACATACTGTTGGACAGGATGGGAAATATATAGACCAGTATGAAAAATGGTTTTGAATAATTCTAATAGTACACTTAGCATTCAACAAGTAGGTGCAAAATGGGGTGGTGGTTAACTTCTGGAGCACCATGACTGAATAGAGACTCCTGCAGCACATGATGGTGGGGATAGAACCATAAAAATGAATGGTTGGGCTGGCCACAGTGGCTCAGCAGGTAAAGTTCACACCTGCCATGCTGGAGACCCAGGTTTGATTCCCAGTGCCTGCTGCCCATGTTAAAAAAAAAAGAAGGAATGGTTAACCTGAGCAAGGGTGTAGATTGGAGTGTGGGAAACAGTGAAGTTCGGTAGAATGCTGAGTACTGGAAGTGGAAATGCTCCATGAAGCACTATGCCATCTGGTAATTAAATATGTCTTCGAAGGCATGCTTTGTCACTTACATAGACATTGCTTACTAAGTTTTCTTGACCTCCCAGTGACGAGTTTCTTAAATTGTAATTTTGTGTATATTAGTTCACAATTTGTATTTACAATTAGAATTATAGTATATGATTAAGTAAACTACATAGGACATTCTCAATAAATAAAATCTTAGGTTAAAATCATTCTCTTGGTTGATTATGGTATCTGGTTTAAAGAAGGATCAAAGCTACAAGGGCTCTAAAGATATTTAAGAGAGGAGAGTTGAAAAATAAAATGTGAAAATAAAAAGGGTACATATAAATAATTTATAAGGGATATATATATGGCTAGTGATCTCAGAGAGAGGAATTCTTAAAGGTTATTTTATAAATGAAATAAGCAACAAAAGAGATAGTGGTGAAAGTAAAGATAAAATCAATTATTCACCTGGAGGGTAGAAAATTAAAAGAGGATCTGATGCAACAGTAGCCTCCTATCACTGTTCAGATTCTCTTTGGTCATGAATTAAAAATAAGTGTAAGCATGTAGAAAATATTTCTGAAGAGCCTTGTGTATAGAAATTACTTATAATAACTCCATGAATTCTCCAAGCTAACCTTCGAATTCCATTATACTTATTTTATGCATGCACTGGCATAAGTTCTTTATTTTAATACAATTTTATTGAAATATATACACACCATATAATTCATCCTAAGTATACAGTCATTGGCTCACTGTATCTTCACATAGTTGTGCATTTATCACTGCAATCAATTTTAGAACATTTTAGTTGTTCCCCTCAAAATAAAAGTTAGATAGAAAACCTAAACATCCCATACCTCTTATCTCCAGAGTAAACAGGAACATTGTACTATTCTGGCATTAAAGATAACACAGGCACTACACCAAAGCTAAATGTCAATATTCAGGGGATCTAAGGGGTATGGATTTTTTTCTAAGGAAGAAATGAGTGTGTTCTCATATTAACATGTTAAATTCATAATTATGTGATTGTACTAAGAGCCATTGATTGTACACTTAGGATAGATTGTATGGTGTGTGAATAAAACTGTTAAAATAAAATAAAAAATAAAAATAACAGGGTGGCATAAGGTCTTAAAGATTACATTTTACTGCTAATGGTTCCCCTGAATATAAAGTATGAGGCAGGGAGACTAAAGAAGGATGAGATAGTATTATGTTATATTCTACTATCAACCAATGCAGAGAAGGAAAATGGGTGAGCATGAGTCTATAAATGCACATATGCTAATATGCTTCCTCTTGTCCATTTTCCATGTTTTTCAGGGAATATTTGCCTTTGATTCTCCACATCCATAGCGAATTACCTAAAAATGCCCAACTCTTCCATGGTGACTGAGTTCCTGCTGACACGGTTTTCTGATGTGTGGGAGCTCAGAGTCCTGCATGCCACGCTATTCCTGCTGATGTACTTGGGAACCCTGATGGGGAACCTTCTCATAGTCACAGTCACCACACTTGACCAGAGCCTCCACACGCCCATGTACTTCTTCCTTAGGAATCTGTCTGTCTTGGACATGTGCTACATTTCCGTCACTGTGCCCAAAGCATGTGTCATCTTCTTGCTAGACAACAGGGTGATCTCCATGGGTGGGTGTGCAGCTCAGGTCTTCTTTGTGATTTTGTCTGTTTCTGCAGAGCTGCTGTTCCTCACCGTCATGGCCCGTGACCGCTACGTGGCCATCTGCCAGCCTCTCCACTACTCTGTGATCATGACCCCTCGGGTGTGTGTCCAGATGACTCTGGCGTCCATACTTGGTGGTCTCTCCTACTCTGGGTTCCACACAGGCGATACTTTCCGGCTGTCCTTCTGTCAGTCCAATGTGGTCCATCACTTCTTCTGTGATGTCCCCTCTCTGTTGAAGCTCTCCTGCTCTGACACCTTAGGCAATGAAATTTCAATTTTCATCTCTACAGTAGTGGTTGGTGGTAGCTGCTTTGCCTTGATCACTATGTCTTATATTCGCATATTTTCTACTGTGCTCAAGTTTCCAACCAGGGGAGAACGAGGGAAGGCCTTTTCCACCTGCGTCCCTCACATCCTCGTGGTGACCGTCTTTTTAAGCTCAGGTATTGCTGTGTATGTGAAGCCAATGTCTACCTCTCCCACAACTCAGGACATGGTCACCTCTGTGTTCTATTCTATAGTCCCTCCTTTCTTGAATCCTATCATCTATAGTCTTAAAAACAAGCAGATAAAGGAGGCTCTAAGGAAAATTATGAGGAGAAAGCTTTATTCAATAAAATTATAGGATAATTATTTCACAACTTTCCTACTTTAGTGAGTTGAGTTGAAAATGCCTCAAAAAACTTCTTGCCTCTTTCCAACTTTCAGTTACAAGTTGAATTTTCAGAAACAGTTATTGTGTAATGTACTAACTTACTAAAACAAAAAAGAATTTTGAGATTTCTCCTTCAGAAAATGTACATCCTCTGATGATACATGATCCAACACTGCAATAGGCCTGTAGCTTTTGCCAAGTACTTCAATTTCCATTCATTCTCCTTTTAAACTTAGGGAGTTCTAGAAAATATAAATATACATTAATTTTGTAAGATGTTTGTGTGTTCTTAGAAGACAGAATCATTCATTCATCATATAGTTAAAATATTCCTAAAAATATATAACATCTGTGAACTGATCATAAAATGACTACAAAGATTTTTTTCTGATTAATCTGTAAGCATCTGAAGAAGGTGTTGTTGGTATTTGAGATTAAAAATGCATCTCCCGATATTTCATAATTTAGAAAGATAAATTTTAAATAAGAATTACCTTTGCTCAAGCAAAAACATATTTACAAAAGTGTAAACCACTGATATGTTTAGAAATTTAGGATTTAAAATTATTTTGTCAGGTTTTAATATCTCCATACCAGAAGAAAAGGTGAAGAAAATATTTCCTATTTCCACCTTGTGATACTTCTCAATCCACCAATCACTATGTTAAGATGATGAAATTACGTATTTATATTGAATGCTTTTTTATATGTCTCACATATTAAAGCTTCCAACCGTATAGGAACCCTTGACTTAGGAGCAGAACTCTAACAGCTGAAAAATAGTTTGCCATAATGGACAAAAACTTTACAAATCACGTTTATTTTTTACAGATGATTACTAAAATATTACTGTTTTGGTTTTCTAAATAGGAGCCACAATTGCCACTAATTTAAACTGGCACTGCTTCTTTCGCTAATTGTGAGATTGATATTATCACAGGGCACTGATACCTTGCTAATTGATATATTATAATTCTTTGCAAACTATAATCTTGTCTGCACATTTTTTATTATATACTTTTGCATTAAAGTCATACAGAGAATGTTCCATCATATATGAATGGGTACTTATACATTATCTATCTTTGTAATTGTAGAAATGAATTGTTACACGGGAAAGTTTTGGATGTATACATGTTATTAGAATAAAATTTTGAAACAGTAGCATGGGCCTATACAGCAAAGAGAATGTATACTATGGTCTTTAGTCAATAGTACAATTATAATAATATCTTAATATCAATTTTAACACAGGTACAGGTGTTAATGGGTGGGTATTTGAGAACTCTTGTATTTTCAGCATAGTTTTTCTGTAAACTCACAGCTTCTTTAATAAAAAAAATGAACAAGATCAGACCCCCCTGCCCCCCCAAAAACTGTGCTGTATATCTGGTAATGTGTAAAAAATAATACAATTTACAATCCAATTTAGATAACTGATAGAACAAAGTAAAAGATGAAGTTTAATATAATATTTAAGTATGTAATTTGCCAGCTTGCCCAAATTTACATTCATATGACACTATACCCTAAATGTGCAAAATATATTTACTTTACAAATACACTTTGATAATTTACCATATTGTTAGCTATAAAGAAGACTGTACCAAATTCAAAATGTCAAAAATGTGCAGAATATGCTCTTTCATTTCAGTATCAAAATAAAGGGGTGGGTATCAAAATCTCTGACTGTAATTGTTCATATATTTATTTATCCTAGCAGTTTTATGTTTTTGCTTCATGTATTTTGAAACTTTATTTTTGGTTTGTTAATGTTAATAAAATTATTTTAATAAGATTAGGGTAGGCAAGACAGGAAGGGAAGGTCAGTAATAACAGGAAATCAAATTTAGATGATATAAAATACACTCCAATAATCTTATAAAGAGCACCCGAACTTAAATATATATATATATGAAAATAGCTTAGAAAGGGAAAACTTGAATATGAAGGACTGTTTTAAAAAGTGGGGAGTCCTGGAGATATTAAATATAATTTTTGAGAAATAAAGATTAATAATTACTTTCAGACATGGATCCAAGGTGCTATGATTTTATTACAAAGTGTGAGAAGGAAAACAAATTTTGTTGAAGTATGAACCCTGGAATATTTGTGACCATGAAGTGTGTCTAACAAATTGATTTGAACAAATTCATAATTAGAGAGGGACTAAACACTTCATTGAAAACCAGATGGAATTTATTTTTGCAAAAGAAATAAAAAATAAAATGTGAAAAAAAATTTTAGCATACCTCCTCTTAGCCATATGTACAGGATTGAACCAAGAGAGAATGGTCTAATGTGCATTCATATTGTGCTGGCAGATGGCAATGCCATTGGCAATAGGAAGAATTATTCTGCAAGCCAGTAAAAACCCAAAAGGCTCAGCACTGAATGGATCTGCAGATGCATTCGTTTGGTGTATTGAAACTTTTTATGGTCAGTGGGAGTCATTAAACAGGAATTAAAAAATAAATGAATATTTCATGATGAAATACATGGTGATGTGGAATATCTGATAAAGAGAGAGTGTATTACATTTTAGCATTGCCGAGTGAATGAATAGAAACAACAGAGCTTCAGAGAACTCCATCATAGGTCCAGCATCTGTGAAGAGAGTTTCAGTCAACTCTATCCAGTTGGCTATTTCCTCTGATATGAAATGTTGGTTCTTTAAATAAGGTTAAGAATAAGCATGCATGAATTGGTTGTATAATTATGTATATCCAACTATATTTTGGGTGAATATGACTGATGCATCTTGAGTTTTGCTGTTACTGAAACATAGAACATCCATGCTGCATAACTTTTCCTACACACACCAAGTTATCATTGTAAAGATTTGATGAAAAAATACAACTCAATGTGAACAGAAAATATTTTTGGGTATTTTATTTAAGGTACTAGGTTTCATTCTTTTATTTTGTTGCTTCGATTTGGTATCTGTTTGGTTACTGCATATTTCATGACTTCCTCTGTTCATTGGAAATTTGGAACTGTAGCTGCTAGATTGTTTTCCATTTGTACTATGTTCAAATCTCTTCTTTCCTTCTCTGAAGATAAAGCATAATTGTTCTGATTTTCTGAACATTTCTTTCTCTTCTCCACTTGTTCTTCATTCTTTCATTCCTCACATAGCCTTTCTAACTTTGCCTTTTATCATTTTGACTTTTTGCTTTTAAACACTCTATGTTTAAAAATCATCCCATTATACCAATTGCTTTTCTAATATCCACAGACTTGATTTATATCCCAAGACCCAATCCTTCAATTCAATTTCCCGCTACATTTATCCTCCTTAATGTTCCACAGACGTCTGCAAAACATTATTTATAACTGATAAAGTTACCTTCTAAAATCGTCATCCTGATTCCTCAGAATCTTAATGTCTATAAGACAAATATGAGATAAACCACTTGTGAGTGTTTGCTGTACTGAAAGTCTTTTGCCTTTCATGTATAAAATTCCAGTGATTCTCATGAAAACCTTGTAAGATAGTAGTTGTTTTAAAGAAAGGCCTTATCATGTAACTAGGGAATGATCGTAAAAAGTATTCTAATTTAGTTATAGAGAACCATCATCATCCTATTTTCTTCTTTGATTTCTGAAAGCCAAGAAGGCAGACAGAAGGACACACAGCTGCTGATTTTCATGGAAAATAATATGCATGTAACAGAGGAAGTGGCATTTAAACTCTTCAGAATATAAGGATGAATGTTCCAAGTAGCACTTACTGTAGAGCAGGAAGATGAAGTCCTGGATGTCTTGAGATATAAGGGGTTGAGTGGGCCGATTAAGGTGTGAAAATATGCAAATGAGTTTCATAGGATGAAAGGCAATGCAAATCACAGAAGTGCAGATGTTATCTAAGGACTTTCTTTATTATCAAGACAAGTGTTGATCCATATTTGAAAAGGATAAGTTGCACCTTTGTTGGGAACAATTTGAAGAGGAGAAATAGTTGCAAATAAACCAGGCCAGTATTTCAATGATCTCCAGGGCTTCTGAAGTATTTAACCAGGGGTTGCCATGAAAAAAATGGTGGCATTGGAGGAGAGAATTGTGCTCAGCACTGAGACACTTTGCCACATTGATGTCCACTTTGAGTTATCCTAACTGGAAGAGTAACACAGTAAATGTTTGAAAAGGATTACTACTTTCATGAGAAGTAAATTGTCCTTGAAAATCATTGAAGTAAATAATCATAGTTGATTCCAGAAAAGAGAAAAAATAATCCTGCGCCAAGGAAAGAAGACATGTGTAGGATCAATGAAGTATTTTGGAAATAAGGGATATTCTGTTGACTAATTATATTAAGAAGAATAAAGAACAAAGGTGAAATGAATATCTTAAACAAATTTAGCCTGATAAACTGAGAATTCAAAGATACTAGTTAAAAAACTAAAATAGGGAAAACAAAACAGCTTGTTGGTTGAGGGGTAGGCATAAGTAGGTTTCTGAAATGTGAAACATAAATGCTTATTGCTTATTCAGGCAATAAGAGGAAGAGAAAATTGGAAATATAAGATAGGGAGTCATTATAATGAGAGTGATGATAAAAAATTGAGAGAAATAAGTAAAGCAAAGAAAATATATGAATTCTCCCAGACACACTAGGTAGAATAAACAATTTTTTAACAAAAATATAATATTATGGCAGGATCTGGAGAAATATCAACATTTACACGTTGCTAAGTGAGAGGGAGCCAAACCAGCAGTGGTGAGAAAAATTATTTAGAGAGGAAAGAGAAGAAACTTTACAGTGACATGACAAAAATTGACCTGGTCACCACATGTAAAATATCAGAGGAAAAATGGATAATGAAGAATGAAGTGAAGTTTGACTCCATAACCAGTCTTTGAATTTCTGAAGAGTTACAAGTTTTAACTCTCTAATATATAATGTTTTCTTTCACAAAACAGTTTCTGCAGTGCCCCTTCCATGTCTCTGTTCTTCAGACAATAGGTAAGGGTTCAAGGCAGGTATGACAATGGAGTAGAAAATGGAGGCCGTGGTTGGGGTGTATTGGAAGACACCTCAAGCATGTGAAACTTCTAGTTCCATAGGAGCAGTAACTGTGTTTACATGAGAGGAACAGGTGGAGAAGGCTTTCCACCTAAAATCTGCAGAAGGTTTTTGAACAACTGTGGAGATGATGAAGACATAGGAAAGGATTGTGAGGACAAAGGAGCTCATAATGATGCAGCTACTGACAGCAAAGCCCACTTTCTTGTTGATGTGGAAACCAGTGCAGAAAAGTCTCATGACCAGAGGAGAAGGTCCCAGAAGAAATGTTCAACAACACTGCACCCACACAAGGGGAGGGAAAAGGTGCTCAGGCTGTGGAAACCTGGGTATATGGCCCCAGCCACCCAAGCCATGGTTACCAGTTCAGGGCAAAGATCAGGGGCCTGTAAATGGCCAAACACTGGTCAAACACTGGTCATAGGCCATGGCTGTGAGCAGAAAGGACTCAGTGAAAGAAAATATAATAAACTCATAAAAACTAAGCTGTGTGCTCCATGTAGGAAATGGCCCCAGAAGCCATGAAGGAGATCAAAGGGTACTGGGTGGCAGATGTGTAGTATATGTCCAGAAAACACAAGTTCTTCAGGAGGAAATACACTGGAGAGTGGAGCCAGCTTTCCCTGATCACAGCTATGATGATGGAAATGCTTCCCAAGAGGTCAAACAGGTAGTCAAATAAAAAAAGTAAAATGACAACAGATTTCAATTCTGGGGTATCAGAAAAGCCCCTGAGGATGAATTGTGTCACTCTTATCTGATTAGACATTTTTCTTTCCTCTTGAAATTTTATTATGTTATGCCAACAATAAGTGAGGAAATAAATAGGAAACTACTTTGGACCTTGTCTATGCAAGCTCATTTTATGTAGAGAGGTACTCAGTGGAAGGATCAAACCAATTAAGGAAATTATTTATATTTCAGTGAATCACATTTTATTTTGGTTACTTAATTTGCATTGGCTCCAGTTCTTCTGACCCAAGAGAAATGCACAGAGAAAAACAGAGACAGAGGCAGAGAGAACAACTGGGGTTTCAATATCAATTCATTTGGTTATGTTTACAAAATACGTATATGAAATGTTTAAATACTTCCTTTTAAACATTCTAACTTCACATAGCTTGTTTGAGACCCCCTATTTTTTTCCTTCAACTTATTTTTTTTTAATTTTTTCCTTCCACTTATTTTATTCCTATCTTCTATCACAACCTCCATAATTGGTGGTAATTACTTTCTTTTCCTAAAATATTGATATTCTTGAGGAATATCTCTCAAGCAATTAAAAATTATTTTATTAATCCAAATGAAATGTATCATCTTTTGAACGAATAGACTCTAAAATACTTGACTTTTTCACATACATTCCACACTGTCTTTTATGAATTTAATCTATAATGTATCAGCATCCAAAATGTAATTTTTATACTTCTCTTAATTTTTTTTTACTCCTATACATGGTTGTCCAACTTGCACTGGGATTTACCTGTGACTCCTCACTTCTGGCTGTCCCACTCAGTGACTACAGAATCAAACAGATCCTACCCATTCCACGTAACCATGGCTGACATCTCTGTTTAACTATCAGCAATCCCTCTCTGCCCCCCCTGTCATAGACGTTCTGGAGGCTCCTATCCTCCACTGTTACTTCCTCCCTCTCAGTTCCATATGCTTTAGCCATACTTGTTTCTCAGTAGCAGAATTACTTGTAGCACTGACTGTCAAAACTCTTTTAAGGTTCTGTTACATGAGGAGACATTTCACACCCCTTATAGTGGCACAGAACCACTGCATTATTTCAGTTTTACCCCTGATCAGAGGCATACTGATATACTTACCTTTCTGTAGCTGCACAACACAAACTAATGATTCCCTCTCTTTATTTATGATTTTAAATCTTTCCTTTCCCTTTCCTCTTATGACCTTATTGGTTATTAGTGACTTTTTCATGCTTCTAGACTGATTCCTGATGGAAATTTGACCTTTTTCATCCTTTTATGAATAGTCAGATCCTCGAACCCAGAACACTTGATACTATGTGTTTTTATATTTGATTTTCTTTCCTTCTATAGGTGAGTCCTTTATGAGCAAGGGTGGTACTTTCTTCTTTCTCTAATGCGGTGATTTTCATGGCCCAGTGCATAGAATGCACTTCAATAATGAATAAGAGAATGAATCAGAGAAAGCATGCCCCTTTGGAAGGTGCCGTTAAGATATTAGGCATTTCACTTGCACAGTTCAGCCACAGCACACCCACTGCAAGACTTTCAGATGCAGGAATGCTCAAGTTCCTGTACATTCACAGTCTCAAATCCTCTAAACTTTTTAATAGCATACTATGTAATAAATTGATAATATTTATTAAAAAATCACATTATGGAATTTTTTTGTTGTTTGGAGATATTTCCTCTCTCCTTTTCCCAAAGATTCAGAAGAGGGAGATTATCGTAGAACTGAAGAGGTAAAGCATATTCTTAATATTCTTTAATTAATTCCCCAAAATGCAGTTCATTCTTAAATACATGTATGTGAATGCATATGTATGTGTGCGTGTGTGCTTACATATAACTATTAAAAATAGTAACCAAGTTTGACAGAGACACTCCTCTTGCTACTTCCATGCCATTCTGGTGGGAAGCAGATGTCAACTTAGAGTTAATCAAGAGCCTTGGAGTCACATCTCTTAAGTCTTCTTGAGAGTAGAGAAATCTGTAAAGGCCCTGAGAAATGGTAAAGTTTGTAGGAAGCTTGTCCTTTTGGAATCTGTGGCTGTGTAGAACTCACTGCAGGTCACACGCTCCATGGTAGTCCAGATGTAGTCCACCACACATGCCTTCTGCACGTATATAAGGGATGGAGAATAACAAGGAGGGAGCGAATAGGGGTGACTGGGCACAGACAACACGGCGAAGTGATCAAATCGCCCACAGTTACTGAAAATATCACAGAACGACCAAAAAAATATATGTGCCTGGGAGAAAAGGGGTTTTGAGCTGAAAAAGGTCCTTCACATTCAGAAGGATATTAACTCTAAGGAGGTCGTGGATCCACCAATGGGCAAGAGAAGGTCCAGAATGACTGGTGCCAGCAAGATACAGAGGAGGTCATGGCTACTGGTTCCAAGGATCAAAAACCAGGATTGGTGGTTGATTGTGCACATCGAGTCAGGCCAATGCAGCATAGCCATGGCCCACAGGTCTCTTCTCTCCCCTCTCCCCTTTTCAAATAAATCACTGCAGAAGGAAGGTGACATAAACCCTAAGATATATGCCCCCTCTGTGTTTTGGAAGAGGTGTATGGCAAAACCAAATGGGCTTAATATATACATCAATGACTGACAAATCCTCATGTTAAGAAATATATCCAGAAAGACTAGAATACATTTGGTCTCATCAGAGGAAACTGAAGTTCAAGAAATTTGCTGAATTTGTTTGTGGAAATGTAAAGTTGTATTTATGACCTTTTACTTTTTTGGGTTTTGAAAACTGTACCTTCCAACCTATAAAAAAATCCCCGCTTAAATAACACAAATGCATATATACTAGAATGGTACCCATTAAAATCATGTTCAGATAAAGGATATTCATTATGATCATTCACATTTTTCCCAGCCAAACTAAATATGATATGAGATAAATGTGACTATTTAAAAGAAAAAGAAAAATAAGTTAAACACATTATGTTCTTATTTCTATATAGTCCACACTGAAGAAGATTTTTGATACGACTTACAGAAAATATTTAATCATGAATTAATTAATGATTGCCTAGCCCAAATTATGAGATATGTTCAAGGCATTATATAAAATATATAATTCACAGTAGCAAAAGCATTAAACTTTGTTTTAAATATTCTAATAAGAAAAGAACATAAAACTACAAAACTTCACTGAAACATTTGAAGGATCTTCTTAATGAAGCTGTGGATAAATGGATGCTCATATCACTTTTTCCTGAAAGAAAATAATTATTTTTAAAATGTACTTTCTTCTATAATTATTTTATAGCTTTAAAGAAAACACCTTAAATATCTCCAACAAATTTATGTAATGAAAAAATAGCTCATCTGGAAGAATACAAACATAGACTCTTGTTTGCGTCAACAATGACTCAGCTGGTGCTAACCCACAAATAACCAAACGAAAGATCAGATTCCAAAATAAATCTTACTATAGAAACAAGCAATGTATGCATTAAAAACATCTAACCAATAGGTAAACTCATTAAAATTTTGTTTTAATAATTTTAATTTGTAAATGATCAAGTTAGTTCTTTATAAATTTTTCTCTACAAAAGTGTATAAATAGATGAGATAATCAAACAAAATATAAAGAACATTAAAATATATAAGGAAATATTTGACTCATTTCAAAATGGGGAACATAATTCAAATATTGTGGGTTGTGTTTTGCATAAGAGTAAAAATTTAACTACATGGAATTTAGAGCTTTGAAATAACACTTAGCATTGAAAATAATTAAAAGTCACTCATTAATGTGAGACTGTTTTCCACAAAATAAAACTTTCAGAAACATAGTATATTAAATATGTGGTGAGTTTTTTTGTTTTTGCGGGGGGTGGTGGTGCATGGTCCAGGAATCAAACCCAGGCCTCCCACATGAAAGGCACGCATTCTACCACTGAACCACCCATGCACCCCTGTGGTGAGTTTTTAAGTTAAAAAATATTTATTCAATAAGAATAAATAGTAAAACAAGTAGCCAAACACCTCACTGAATAATGGAAAATTGACAACGAACGGATGGAAAAAAGAGTTTCAAACTCATTCCCACCTAAAAACATGAAAGTAAAAAGAATACCAAGGGAGGAATATGCCTATATTTTTAAAAATTTTGATTTTTATTATGAGTTTTAAGTTACAGGGATATGCCTATTTTTAACTGGGGGGTTTTAATGATCAGCCATGCCATTTACCTGAATCTTCTGCCATAAGGCTGGCATTATCTTTTTACAGACTGTATAATCTGAACACTTCAACAAAAGAATCGTTTTAGTTTGTGAAAGCTGCTGGAATGCAAAATACCAGAAATGTATTGGCTTTTATAAAGAGGATTTATTAAGTTACAACTTAACAGTTTTAAGGGCATAGAAATGTCCAAAATAAGTCCTCCAGAGAAAGATACCCTGACTCTGAAGAAAAGCGTGGTGACACTTGGGTTTCCCTGTCACAGGGGAAGGTACGTGGCAATGGCTGCTGGATTTCTCTCCCAGCCTCTTGTTTCAAATGGCTTCTCCAGGGGCATTTTCATTCTGCATCTCCAACATCTCTGTCTGTGTTGGCTCTGAATTTTTTCCAAAATGTTCCCTCTTAAAGGACTCCAGTGAGTGAATTAAGACCCACCTTGAATGGGTGGAGGCACATCTCCATGGAAACCACCTAATCACAAGGTTCCACCCACAACCAAATGGGTCACATTGTCATGAAACAACTTAATTGAAAAGATCCCACCCCCCAAAAATAGGTCCCACAAGATTGGATTAGGATAAAGAACATGGCATTTCTGTGGGTACATGGAAGCTTCCAACAAGTACACCAATGGATAAAAGTATTGGGCCAGGAAACTGACATGGAACCCCAGGATTTGGGAAATTGAGAGCATCTTCTTTCCTCTTCCCTTAGCCCAGGAGATCTGAGGCATTCGCTCTCATTTCCTGAGTAGCTGGTGATATAAATTTCCTTTATCTGGCAAGACTTCATTTACCCTGATCTCTGCTGGGTGAAGGGACTCCTTTCCCATATTATATTTGTCTCCAGAGCAAGCTTTCTAAGAAGGCAGATTATTTTATTTCCATTACATATCACCCTTCAAGGTTTTTTATGAGGAGCAGCTTTGGATGTGGACATAAAAAGGCAGTGAAATACAACATTTAAGAGAGCCATTCACACTTACAAAAAGGCATTAAATTGATTGTGCTTAGGTTCTAAATTCACTAAATTAACATACATTCTAAATTTTAAACCCACACATTCTTTGCATGAGTGATTTTGACTGCCTTCTTTCAGTTCTACAAATTTTATAATGCACTATATGGTGGCTCAGGCCACAATTGGAAGCGGTGCTATGAATAAAGATGTCAACAGAACAAGAGTTTATCCCACCCCACTGTTGAACATGATTCCATCTGTGGGATGTGAATGTTTAGTTTTGAGGGACAAATTACTGCCTCTAGTAACTATATTGACCAGTGGTGGGCCTATAGTCTTCCCTTTGTATGTGCCCACTCAGGGGCCTCTGAGGCCTAGGTGTCCAGGCTATGTTTTGGAAGGGGAAGTTTGGTGTCTGAGTGGACATTTTCTGAAGGACCTACTGGATATACTGCACAAGAATGAAAAATGTTGGGTAGTTTATTGGCAGTGTCATTGAACACTGATTCACTCCAGTATGGAGAGTGCATGATAATGGGTGAGGCTGTGTGATGTTTCCAAATATGGTGCCCCAGAAGGTCCTTTCTCATATGAGAAAATTATTTTGTTTCCATTAGCCTGGCAACCTTGCCAACCATTTGTCATCACCCAAGAATCAATGAAGATTCAGCAACTGTGTTTCAAAGCATTTTGGAGGGTTACATGGACTGCTTCCAGCTCTGTCCCCAGACAGCCTTCAAGGGTAAGCAAAGTTTTTGAGTCCAGGTGACATACAGTGGCCCTCCACAGAGCTTTGTTGCATGAAATTATATCTGCCACTGGTGAGGTTTACCCACTCCCTTTTCATAACAAAGAGTTTGGATCCAAGTGCCTCCCCACCTGGAAAGAGATGGGGACATTGGGGGTGCCATCACCATCTTCTCAAGGTCTTTGGAGAAAAGGCTGAGCATAGGAGAAGCAACATCTTTCTGCGATTTGGAAAGGCCTATTTCTCAAGTGTAACCCTCTCCCACAGGTACCACTTCCATTTTACTAGAAGCTTCAGTGGTCATATTGACCACCTGCTGGGAATTCTCTCTAATCCATAACATTATGAGGATCTGTACATAGAATAAGCATTGCAAGCACCTCTAGTTTTTCCATGCTTTGTCCAAGGGATTCATTAGCCATATTTGGAGGTAGCCAAGGCCTCAAATCTGTTATCAATGGGACAAGGATAATGGCTTGGGAAATGGCCTTTTGTGCCTATTCTAAGGTGCATTGTTGGGGCTTTCCTTACAGAAAGAAGCAGATGTATATATGCATTTGTACATGGGCTGTAATAAAGTGGTTGTTTGATGTGTTACTTTCAGAACATGAATGAGCCTCATAGGAGTTATCCCTCTCAGTGTCTGAGGTAGACTTGTGTTTTATAGTGGTATGTATCTGACTAAAAGGACCATATGATACCCAGGTATTATTATTATTATTGTAAGGGCAGGCACCGGAAATCGAACCGTGTCTCCGGCATGGCAGGCAAGAACTCTGCTTGCTGAGCCACTGTGGCCTGCCCGAAACCCAGGTATTTGACAGAGTTGATGGTCCTTGTATTTTATGAGGTGATATTGTGCAGCCTCATTTCTATAAATGATGTGTAAGAGTGGTTAGGTGCTTTTGGAAGCCCTCTTTAGAGTCACCCCATAATTAGATGTCAGCTATATGGTGTCAGCATGAAGCAGTTTTTAAAAGACCATCTGTTAAGTTTTTGGTGGCTGTGGTTATGAATTTTTTATTTTATTTTGTTTTTCTTTAGATATTGGCATTGAGCAAGTCATGTTGTCCCATCAGGTACAGGAAAACAATTGTCCATACTCCAGTGTATATCTTTTATTAATTAGATGATGTTAGAAATAAGAGATTTGATGGGCAGATTTGTGCATTAATGCTGGTGTAGTTAATGGCTAATTACCCTTCACTGGTAGAAGCTTTTGTAACTGACTGAATAGCATTATTGTATTGGGGGATGGCAGGTATAATGAATAACTCCCTTTCTGAAAAGGATTGTAGGCTGGAGATCCATAGTTCCTTGTTTCAGATGATCTTTCAGCATTTGCCACCTTGCTTTGCAGGGGCAGTTCCACAGAGGTCCCATTTGGCATGGCCCACCAAGGAGCCAAGTACTTCACCTTTTTCCAGGCAACAGCTGAAACGTCAATACCAAAATGGGGAAATTAAGAGCAACAGTGTGAACACCCAGAGTGGCTGTTTAATTAGAATTGTTTCAGTTGTCATCACTCCCTGAGGAGGGGGAAGGATTAGGCCTTTGATAAGAAGGAAGTTGAGGCAGGGCCTTATAAGGAAAGGGGTGTATGGGTGGCCACTTGGGCCAAGACTGTGACTCTGATATCAGACCCCCATGTCTTTTCAGCAGCTCCTCTCCAACCATAGTCTTACTGAGTCTTACTGATAGTAGCCTTACTGATAAGTTTTGGGAAGTCTGGTAAATTGGGAGCAAGGGACTTCCTGAAAGAAAATTCTCTATGACTTGGTTTCAAAAAGAACTTCCCTTGGTTTCAAAGGGAGCTTCCAGAGAAAAACTAAGGTTCCCTTTTGTCTAACTGCTCAAAGAAAGGTGATGCCCATTGCTTCCTTTCAATATATATATATTCCTCTCAATATATATATATATTCCTCTCTCTCTCTCTATGTATATATATATATATATATTATTTTTTTTTCCATGGGCAGGCATGGGGAACTGATCCCAGGTCTCAGGCATGGCAGGCAAGAACTCTGCCTGCTGAGCCACCATGGCCCGCCCTCAATACTTTTAAAGTAGAAACCAGGCCTCATTAAATGTTTGTCACTGTTTGTCAGTTATTACCTTGGTGATAATACTGCATATGTATTAATTTCTTCCATTCCAATATTTAGATTGCTTCCTTTTCTTCTTTTATTGCATTGGCAAAAATTCCATAACTATTTTCTGGAATCTTGAAGGGAAATAATTCATTCTTTAACCAAATATAATCTTAGCTATATATGTTTTGTATATCCTCTTTTAGGAAATTCTCCTCTGTTCCTAGCTATCTGAGCATTTTTTAAATCATGAATCATTGTTGAATTCAGTCAATTGATTTTTCTGCATTGATTGATATGATCATGTGATTTTTCTTCTTTAGCATGTTAATATGGTGGACTATATTGGTTGATTTTCAACCATCGAACCATCTTAAATTCCTGGAATACAATGCACTGGGTAATGTTGTGTAAGTCTAGGACTTATTGCTGGATTGTTTTTGCTAAAGTAAAGGTTTCTACATTTGTGTTTATATGAGATAGTCATCAGTAGTTTTCTTCTGTTTGTATTATCTTTGTCCAGAATTGTTATCAGTATACCGTTAATTTCATACAGTTAATTGAGAAGTTTTCACTCTTCTACTTTCTGAAAGAGATTATGTGGAATCAATGTTCCTCCTTTGTGAAATATTTTATAGAAATCTCCAGTGAAAATATCAGGGTGGAGAGATACCCTTTGGGGAGATTTTTAAAATTTTCTCAATTGTTCTAGGTTCTTCAAAATATTTATTTCTTATTAGGTAATTTGTGGGTTTTTGTATTTCACAAAAATATGTGTAGATTTGTCCATAACATTTCTTTATTGTTTTCATGACTGCAGGGTATGTGATTATATCCTTTGCTTCAGTCCTTATATTGGTAATTTCAATTTTCTCTGCTTTTTATCTCTGTCAGTTTTATTAGGGGTTTGTTAATTTTATTGATGTTTTCAAAGAGCTAGCTCTTTGTTTCATTCATTTCTCTGTTGATTTATTAAATTTAATTGGTTTTGGATATTCTAATTTTAGATTTTATTTTATCATTATCACATTTATTTAGCTTGCCTGGGGCTTGCTATTCCTTTTTCAAGTTACAGAATTGAGAGATTAGATTAGCAATGCAAGATTTTTTCCCTTTTATATTGTATGTATTCAGTGCCATAAATATATGCCTGAGCACTGGTTTAGCTGCACCCATACATTTTCATTCATTAAATATCTTGTTTTACTTCCCTTGAGAATTCATCTTTGTATTTTGGATCATTTATTACTGTGTTGATTTGATTCCAAGTATTTGACAATTTTCCTATTATCTCTTTGTTATCAATTGTTTATTTTATTTTCTGTGTTCAAAGACAAGATGTCTATCAACTCAATTTTTAGATATATGCTTAGATTTATTTTACTGTCTACATCGTAGTTTGTCTTGGTGTGTGTTGCATGGACACTTGAAAAGAAAGCTTTCCTTACTGTAGTTTAATGAAATAGTCTATAAATGTTTGTGAGATCTCATTTATGATAGTGCTGATGATTATCTATAGTCATCCTTAGCTATATAAATTGCTTTATAGAAGGGTGTTAACGTCTCCACTTGAAATTGTTTTTTTTTCCTTTCTCTCCTATAATTTATGTAGATTTTTCTTCATGTACTTTGCAAAACTGTTGTTTGGCACATACATACTCAAGTTTGCTATGTATTCTTTTTGGATTTATCTTTTTAACATATTAATATTCTCTTGAGCCCGAGTAATGTATTTTCTCTGTAGTCTATTTTACCTGATATTAATGTAGCAAATCTTTTCCTTTGTCTGATATTTGCATTTTATATCATATTTATGTTTTCACTTTCAGTCTGCCTGTATCAATTATATGTGGTGTTTCTGTTTGACAGTATATACTTAACTCTTGTTTTTCCAACCTCTCTGTCATTTGTTTGGTCTATTTAGACCATTTATATTTAATGTAATTATCAATATGTTAGGGCTGAAGTCTGTCATTTTATTTATTTATTTATTTATATTTTGTTCTTTGTTTTCTGTGTTCTTTTGTAGTTTATTTTCATTTTCTTTCTTTATTGTGGATTACACAAAAATATTTTAGAATTCTACTTTAAATGATATACAGTGTTTTGTTTCCAACTCTTTGTGTAATTCTTAGTAGTAGTTCTAGATATTACATTATATGCACATAATTTACCAAATTATACAGTTGAGAATATTTTACAAGTTTGTGGGAAGTGTAGAAACTTCCTTTCCCTTTTGTCTCTTTACATTTCCTTGGTTTATAAAATAGTTGTTTTAAATAGCTCTTCTACATACATTTGTAAAAAAAAAAGCAAGCATTGTGATAGTTATTGCTTCATCATCATTTATAATTCAGAAACTCAAGAAAATACATAAATATTTTATTAACCCATAAATTGATGATCATCCTTCCTGATGTTCTAAGATAACTTTTATTGTTTCTTCTCCTTTTAAAGACTTTCATTTAGTTACTCCATTTTAATAGTCTGTTGTTGACAAATTCTCTTAGTTTTCCCTTCATTCAGGAGTGTTTTGTTATCCTCTCATGCCTAAAGAATAGCTCCAGTGTTTATAGGATTCTGCATTTACATTTATTCTATTCTGGCGCTTGAAAAGTATTGCACACTTTTGCCAATCTCTTTGATGTCTCAAGAGAAATATGCTGTCATGTGAAGTTTCTTCCCCCAGTATAAAGTATTGTTTCTCTTTCATTTCTTACATTCTCTTTTTTAAATTTATTTCACAAGCATGATTTGGATATCACTTGATGTGAATTCCTTTGGGATTATTTTGTTCATGGTTCACTAATTTACTTGGATCTTTAGGCACTTATCTTTTACAAATTTGGGAAGTAGTTAGCCATTAATTCTTGACTATGTATTTTCAGTTTTTCCTCGTTTCCCTCTCCTTTTGTTGCTCTGAGCACACAAATTTTTTATCTTTAACTCCACAAATTAATGAGATTATTTTTATTTTCCTTTCAGTCTATTTTTTCTGTTTTTCAGATTGTATCTCTTTTCCTTCATGTTCACTGATACTTTTTTATTCGCCTTCTATTCTCTTATTCATTTTTCTTTTTCCTTAGTTTATTTTTCACTTCTAAAATTTCCACTTCTATCTCTTTGCTGAGACTTTTCTTAAAAACTATATTTGTTTTATCTTTGTTTATAATTTCTCATTGAAACATTTTAATGATAGCTCTTCAAAGCATTTTTGAGAATTATATCATCTCTGTGATCTCCGTGATGACTGTTATTGATTGTGTTTCTCTTACAGTTTGAAATCCTCCTGGTTCTTGGTATAATGAATGATTTTAATTGGAGGCCTGAATATTGTCAATATTATATTATGAGTCTCCAGATTTTATTTAAACCTTATTCAACTGACTTCTTTTAATGATGTTCTGACAGGTGGCAAGGCCTATCTTATTATTGCTAGATGATTGCAGGAATCCAGGTTGCATACACACCCTCTGCTGACAGTGGGGTGTTAGCCTCAGTGTTTCTGGGCACAGAGTGTATGTTATGGGACACACATATTCTCCATTATTCCCCACCTAGAGGAATCTTAATGGTTTGTTACTGCTCTTCTCCACTGACATGACATGAAGGTGATTGTCTTGTTTACAAATAGACATGATGAAAGAATTGCAACTCTGTTATTCTCTGAGTCCAAGTCAGCAGTGTGTGGAGGTGGGTGGACACCTTTAAATTCTCAATGTGGTATGAAGTCCAGGTTCCCCACATTGTCTCCAGGGATGATTTGGGAGATGCTGCTCTTGACTGGAGCACCCTACTTAAACTTCTCTGATACTTCTGTTGTTGGCATTTAGCATTCTATTCTATAGCTTTCCAGACATGAAAGTCTAGGCACTCAACTCAGTCTTTGCAGAGATGTGTGGATGTGTGGAGGAGGTAGGAATTGTTTGTAGGCTATTTTGGTGGGATTTGGATAGAAGAGCAATTATTGTTTCTTGCCATCTTGAAATGCTGCCCCTTTCCTGGACTTTTGGTTAAAGAGAGAAATATTTTTGGTGATTATTTTTGGTCTTTACTCATTGTCTTTCAGGCTATCATCTTGCACTCCAATGCTAGGTTATATTATCCAAATGAAAGTCCCGAACTCAACACTACACCATTACTTGGGCCCCACAATGCACAATTTATCTGCTTCCATCATATTTCAATGCCTCTTTTCATGGTTTCTATATATAATACCTAAGTATTTCAGTTGTACTTAGTGGAAACAATAGAAAAAATACATCTCTATCTTCATGGAGGTGGAATTTTAAATAGAGGGTTTAAACCATATACATACATGTAATATGGTCACTGATGTATGAGAATTTATATATTATGCTGTGTTTTCTGCTTGCCCTGTTCTTTTCATTTCCCTTTTCAGCTTTCTCACCTACTTCGGAATAAATTAAACATTTTTCTTCATTCAAATGTCCTACAGTTTAGTCAAATGTTATTTTATATTAACTATTGTAGGTATCTAAGGAATAAAAGTAGTTGTTTTTGCTTTATTAATCCTTTAGTTAATTTATTACTTTTCACTTCAATATACTAGAAAATTAATCCTCTTTTAAGTTCTTTTATACAGAATTCTAGTCATTATTTATATATAACAAAAACTTTACTTTTATTTATTATTGTTGATGTTATTATGGATACCAATTCCTTTCTCTATGACTACATATCCTGGATGATTATAAATGTCAGTAGCATTATTTTGCATTTTTTGATATCAAAATCCACGTTTTACTACTCACAGTTTCTAAAATGCAAATTTATAAAAAGTAATGATAAATCTGTATTGGCTATAAGATGTTTAAACATACAACTTGTAAAAAGAGGATAAAATGTGGAGGGATTTTTGTGTGTGTTATTAATGCTAATTTGGTATCAAATCAAATTAAACTGCTACAAGTATAGATATTAAAGATTTGAACAATATATACTCAGAAGGACGTGAGATAAGAGTTATAATGGTACAAAAAATAAAATATAAAAGTAGTTATTAACAGGAGAATTTAGGAACAGAAAGTTATATGAATTACAAAGACCAATTAATAAAAGACAGTAAGAAACTTATGCATGAGCAGTTGTTACTTTAAATATAAATAAGTTAAACCATCCAGTCAAAAGGCACAAGTTGTCAGAATGGCTGAAAATGTGTGACCCAATTATATGGCATAAAGGAGCTTACTTTAAATTCAGATATACAAGTACATTGGAAGTGAAAGGATGAAAAAATATTTTATTCAAATGAAGGAGAGCTGGTGTAACTAGAATAATATCAGATTAAATAGGTTTTAAGTAAAAGAAATATTACAGGGAAAATACATTATATACACATAAAAGAGAGAGTTCAACAATAAGCAATAATGACTAGATAGATATGTTTTTTACAGAAAAGCCCAAAATATTTAGATCCAACATTGGCATATTTGAAGTGAGAAATAAAAACTTTTTCATTAATAGTAGGAGACTTTTACGCACCACATTCAATAATTGACAGAACATCTAGATAGATTATTAATAAGGAAGTGGAAAACAAGAATGATACTCTAAACCAAATAGACCTAAGATATATGTAGAACAATTTTCCAAGCAAAAAATTATATACTCTTCCAGAATGCACGTGGCACATTCTCATGTCTAGACCATTATATTAGTCATAACACAACTCTTAATAAATTTTAAAATATATCAACCATTCAGTGTATCTACTTTAACCACAAAGGAATGATGTTAAACAAAATTACTGAAGAGAAATTAAAAATTTGCATTTATGAGAAAATTAAACCATGTACTTTTAAACAATTGGTCAAAGAAATCTCCAAGAAAATAAAGAAACATAATGAGGTGAATGTTAATGAAAACACATCAAACTAAATATTTTACGATGCATCAAAGGCAATGCTGAAGGGGAAATTTGCAGTTATGAATATATATATTTAAAAAGAAAAATCCCAACATACAAACTAAGCATTGCAACAGTTGGATCTCCAAAAACAAGACAAATCTTAACCTAATCAAAGCATAATCAAGGAAATAACAATTAGAGTTAAGATAAATGAAATAGCATATAATAGAATCATAGAAAATCAGCAAGCCAAAAGTTGGCTCTTTGAATAGATCAAAAATTGAAAAATTTTTAGTTATACTGATTAAAAAAATGAGGATGCATATAACTATATTCACAAATGGGAGGGGGGCAGGGCATGAAAACTGACCTCATGGAAATAAAAAGGATTATTAGAAAATACGTGAAAAGTGTATCCCCCAAATTAGGTAATCTTGAAGAAATGGACAAATTCCTGGAAACACATAAACTGTCTTAATTAACTCATGAAGAAATGAAAGACCTTAACAGACCAGCAACAAGTAAATAAATTGAATCAGTATTCAAATACCTCTCAACAAATGTCTCTGGTTGCATGGACTCTATCAGCACTGAAACTTTTTCCCAAAATGGTTCCCTCTTAAAGAACTCTAGTAAACAACCCCACCTTAAAAGAGTGGAGACACATCTCCATGGAAACTATCTAATGGAAAGGTACCACCCACAATTCAGCGGGTCACATCTCCATGAGAAAAATCAAAGTGATCCCACCCAGCAATATTGAATGAGGATTAAAGAACGTGGCTTTTCTGAGGTACACAACAGATTCAATTCAGCCCAAAGACCAACACGCAAAAGTCAATGATGTTTACATACACTCACAATGAACAGATTGAATAGAAAATCAAGTAAAAGAAATTCCCTTTATAATAGCAACTAAATAATCAAATATGAAAGAATAAATTTGTCTGTTTTAAGGGGCTTACACATGTTTCTAAAAGAAATGAAAAGGGACCTAAATAAATGGAAGGACATTCTTTGTGGATTGGAAGACTAAATGTTCTTAAGTCAATACCACCCCAAACAATTTATAGATTCAATGCAATCTTAGGGGAAATTCCAGCACCTTCTTTACAGAAGTGGAAAAGACAATCACCATTTTTAGTGGAAGTGTTAGGGGCCCCAAATAGCCTGAATAATCTTGAAAAAAAAGAACAAAGTTGGAGGAATCCCACTTCTTGATTTGAAAGTTTATTACAAACCACTGTTAACAAAATATCATGGTATTAACAATAGAACAGAAATAAAGTTCAATGGATTCTCTTGAGAGTTCATAAATAGAGTCACATCTATTTCCAATTGATTTTTGACAAGGATTTCAAGTCATTTGGTAAAGCATAGTATCTTTAAAATATGGCTCTGGGATAATACCCATATGCAAAAGAATGAAGATGGGCTCCTACCTCACATCTGTTCTAGTTTGCTAGCTGCTGGAATGCAATACCCAGAAATAGAATGTCTTTTTAAAAAGGAGAATTTAATAAGTTACAAGTTTACAGTTCTAAGGCTATGAAAATGTCCCAATTAGGGTGGGCCACAGCGGCTCAGCAGACAGAGTTTTTGCCTGCCATGCTGGAGATCCCAGTTTGATTCCCAGTGCCTGCCCATGCAAAAAAAAAAAAAAAGCCACAAAAAAGTCCCAATTAAAGCAAATCTATAGAAATGTTCAATCTAAGCCATCCAGGGAAAGATATCTTCATTCAAGAAGACCAATAAAGTTCAGGATTTCTCTCTCAGCTGGAAAGGCACATGGTGAATATGGCTAGCTTCCTCTCCAGGCCTCTTTCTTCATGAAGCTCCCATCAGAGGCATTCTCCTTTATCTCCAAAGGTTACTGGCTGGTGGGTTCTGCTTCATGAGTCTCATCATTCTGTTCACCTTCTCTGCTTCCTCAGAATCTCCAAAGGTTGCTGGCTGCTGGACTCTCTGGTTCTCTCAGCCTTGTGGCTCTGCTTGGCTCTGCTGTGGCTTTCACATCATTCTCAAAAGGCATTTTCTCCAAAAATGTCTGCTTTTTTATAGTATCCCAGTTAACTAATCAAGACCCATGTAGAATGGGTGGAGACATGCATCCATGTAATCAAGGTTAATACCCACACTTGATTGAGTCATATCTCCGTGGAGATGATTTAATCAAGTTTCCAACCTATAGTGCTGAATAGGGATTAGAAGAAATCATTGCTCCCATGAGATTGATTAGGATTAAAACATGGCTTTCACAGGGTACATAAATCCTTTCAAACAGGCACAACATCATATATAAAAATCAACTCAAAATGGGTCAGAGATCTAAATATAAGAACCAGAACTATAATACCCTAAAAGAAAATATAGGGAAGAAGCATCTTTAGGACCTTGTGTTATGCAATAATTTCTTAGACTTTTCAACATAAGAATCAACAACAAAGGAAAAACTAGATAAATGTGTCTTCATTAGAATTAAAAATTTTGTACATCAAGTAGTTCTTCACCAAAGTGAAAAGGTAACCTACAGAAATGGAGAAAATATTTGGAAACCATACATCCTTTATGGGTTTAATATGTAGAATATATAAGGAAATTCTAATACACAAAAAGAAAAAGAACCACATTTTTTTAATGTGCAAAATTCTTGAATAGATATTTCTTCAAAGAAGATAAATGAGCAAGAAGCAAATGAAAATATACTGAATATCATTAGCAATTAGGGAAATGCAAATCAAAATTCATATGATAGTGGAGCTGAACAGGGAGTGAGTAGAGGCCTCAGTCACCATCCCTCCCCCTGGCCACCCTCTCCCTGAAGCTGGACCAAAACTACATGATCCTGGAAGTTCCGATGCCATTGCTATGTGGGATAATCAGTAATGGCAGAGGCTGCAGCTCCCAGAACAACTAACCACAACATCAGGAGCAGGAGCAGCTGTGGCAGGTGCAGCATTGGCTGCAGGCTCCCCCATCCTTATTCCCACAGTCACCTCCCCATCCCTGGGTGTGAGAGGAGGGGGAGGCTTCAGTGATGGTAGTAGTGGCTGCTGGACTAAACAGATCACCTGCAGGTATTTTATGCATGGGGTTTGTAAGGAAGGAGCTAACTGTCACTACTCACGTGATCTCTCTGACAGCCCATGTGGTATAGTGTGCAAGTATTTTCAGTGAGGGTACTGTATTTATGGAGACCACTGCAGATATGAACATAGCAAGCCATTAAAACAGGATCAGATGGAGCTGTCTCTTCCCATTCAAGGTGAGTCTTGATTACTTTACTGGAGCCCTTTAACAGGGGAAACATTTTGGAGTTGCTTCATAAGTGACATAGATGTAGGCATCAGAGATGCTTGAGGTGTTGAAGGAGATGCTTGGAGTGCTGGTGGAGCCTAGACACAGATGTTTGGAGATACAGAACCCAGAAAATATCTCCATGTGCTTTCCCAAGAAATGCTTAGCAAGCCAGAAGCCAGAAGTTCCACAGGGGCTGAGATTGCCATTTGAAAGCAGAAGCTGGGAGAGGATGCAGATGCCAGCCATATCCTTCCCCTCACCACTGTCCTTTAAGGACACCCCAGAATGGGGTTGTAGCGCTGCAGCTGTCCACTTCCTGGTGGTCCCTGCATATTGTCCCTGCATACAGCCATCTATAAACCAGGCCCAAGTTTTCTCTTTCTCAGTCAACTGACTATAAAGGACTCCTCAAGAGGCCATAGCTGCAGTCAGCGAAAGAAAAGGTAATGTGGCAGGAATGCAGGCCATGGGCATTTGAGCCATTTCCTTATGTAACCTACTTGCCTTCAGAACCAGGGCTTGTTGGGACTTATTCTAGTTATAGGTCTTGAAGAAAAGAGGGCAGTGAGTCATGAAAAGAAATAGATGTGTCTTTCAAGCCAATTACTTCAGGGCTTTCTGTCACAATTTCATCTGGTGAAACAGGATTAGTTACTCCAGAAAGAGAAATGAGGGCTGTTTTTCCAGGAGAGGTGCTTACAGGATTAGCAGGCACTGAAGGTTAATCTAGTAGAGGTTGGATGGCAGACTCCTCTGGGCAGAATGGTAGCCAGAAAACTATTTCCTCAAGGCAGGCTAGAGGTTGGGAAGCTCTTTTCTCAAGGCAGTCAATTCTGGATCCATTTGGCAAAGGCTCAGCAGATTCCAAAGAGTCCACCTTCCCATTGCCCTCATTATCAAGCCATATATCCCCACTCCAAGCTTCAGGATCTCATTCATTTCCAGTCAAAGCTCTTACTTCCACAGCAGACTCCCTGCAAGTTTGAGATTTTAATTTATGTTGTAAATCTCCTACTATGAGGCCCTGTGTCTCGTTTTCAGAGATCTCAAGTCTGCGACCACAGAAAATAAGATTTTCTTTCATGGCAAACATGGAAACATTTACATAGTTCATACTACATTTGCAAATTTTAAGTCTCAACTCATCCCTTTCCCTCATCACTGGATCCGCATATCTAATAACAACCAGCCAACATCATTATACATCTTAATTCCACAAACTCCATAAAGGTGTGAAAAGCACTCTCACATAGAGCCTTGCTTCATGTAAGTGTACAATTAGCAGAACTAATGATGATATTTTGAGTATCTCTCTTGCCATCTCACCCCATGGACTGTCAGTGCCATCTCGATCATTGGAAACAAAGTCATTAGTGCCTCTGACTCTAATCAGAGTAGAAACCCAAGTGTAAAACCCATTTTTAAGATTCTGTTTCTTAAGACTCATGGTATCAAGCTGTTCACCCAACAGGAGATATCCATAAATATGAGATTTATATAGGTGTCTCACAGAACTGGGGGAATGGAAGATTCCAGAATATGCAGAGCAGGCTGTGAAGCTGGCAGCTCCAATGAATGACCTGGATGAACTCCACAGGAGAGGCTCACTGGCTGAAGAAGCAGTGAAAAAGTCTCTCTTCTTCCTTAAAATTCTTCAACTGATTGAATTGTCTTTTCGATGAGAGACATCCCTTAGTTGATCACAGATGTAATCAGCCACAGATGTAATCAATTGATTGATGACTTAATACAGCAGTCTTTGGTTTGTCAACTAGCTACAAAATATCCTTACAGCAACAGTCAGGCCTGTGCTTGCCTGACCAGACAACTGGGTATCATCACTTGGCCAAGTGGACAGCAGAACCAAACTGCCACAGCATCTATTTAGTCTAATCTTAATAAAGTCACTCCAGCTATTTTGGCTACTATTTACATGGAATATTATTTTTCCTCCCTTTTACTTTCAAGCTGTTTGTGCCTTTGCATTTAGGGTGAATGTTTTCTAAACACCATACAATTGTATCATACTTTTCATTTCTTTCTGCCTACTTCTGCCTTTTGTTTGTGGAGTTTAGCCCTTCTACTTGTAAAGAAATTATTGATGAATGCTTATGTCTGTCTTTTTGTTATTTGCTTTCTGTATATCTTACTGCTTTTCTTTGTTCAGATATGCCCATTAACACTTACTTTTCTGTTTATTTGATCTTTTGTATCGAACCACGTTGAATCTCTTCTCATTTTACTATGTAGTTTAACAAATGTTTTTCGTCGTTACCATATGTCTTACACTAATATGTCAACTCTTTACTCTTCTGGTTTGAATTAATAGTAAGTGATATCTAATTTCACTCATAAAATATGTTCTTAGACTCCTTCAGCACTCCTTTTTTACATTGTTCTTGCAGCAAATTAGACTGTTACACAATTTGGGCACGATGCATATGTTTTTAATTATTTTTTTCACTTGCATGTTAAATTATGTAAGAAATTAAAGAGGGACTACATATGTTTACTAAATTACTTATATTTCCTAGAGAATTTTATTTCTTTATATGGTTTCAAGCTAATTCTAATATAGTTGCCTTTCAACTTGAACTGTTCTCTTTAGCATTTCTTATAGAACAGGTCTAGTGATAAAACCACCCCCAACTTTTTATTCTAGGATGTCTTAATTCCTCCCCCATTTTAAAGTAAATTACTACTGCTTATTAAATTCTTGGGATAGTTATTTATTTACTTTAGCAATTTAAACAATGTTATTCCACTACCTTCTGTCCTTGATTTATGATGAGAAATTGGTTGCTATCATTGAGAATCAAATATATATGATGAGTCGCTTCTCTCTCACAGCCTTCAATATTCTTTCTTTGTCTTTGGACATTCAACAGTTTGATTAGACATCTGTCTCATTAATTTCTCTGAAAGTGTCCTATAAAAAATTCTTTGAATCCCAGAGCTTGCCCATGCAAAAAAAAAAAAAGTTATTTGAAATTCTTAGTGTGTATTTGCATTTATTTCATCAGATTTGGGAACTTTTGAGCCATTTTTTCCTCAAATAGTCTTTCTGCCCCTTTTGCTTCACTTTTCTCATTCTGGAGACACTCAGGTTAATTAAATTGTCTTGCTTGATGCTTTCTCACACATACCTTATGTTCTGTTAATTTTTCTTCATTTTATTCTTCTTTCTGCTCCTCAGACTGGATAATTTGAAATGTCCTATTTTCAAGTTTATCTATTTCTTCTAATTTTTCTTATGAATCACTTCAATGAATTTTGTTACTTCTTATGAATCACTTCAATGAATTTGGTTATTTCAGTACTTGTACTTTTCAGCTCCAGAATTTTTGTTTGGTCCTTTAAAAAATTTCTATCTCTTTACTAAAATTTTAAATTCGCACATGTATCATAAAATCAACTTGATTTCCCTTATCTCTTTGCAAATGTTTTCTTTAACTCATCAAATATATTTAGGAATGTGGTCTTAATATTTTTTATTATTTCCAATTGAGCTTCCTCAGTGATGGCTTCTGCTGTTTAATTTTATTTTGTGGATTTTTTTCCTGAATATTTGTAAGTCTTGTGGGGCTTTCTGTGGTTGTTCTTGTTTGTTTTAATGTGGGCATTTATATATTTTAATGAGTTAACCTTGGATATCAGGTTCTCCTTTCACATAGTTTGCTATTTATTTATTTATTTGTTTATTTATTTATTTTGATTATTGATGTCAGTAGTAGTATATTTTCCCAAACTCTTTTTGTACAGACAGTATTCTTTGAAATGTGTGGTCACTGATATTTCTTGTCATTTAGCCTCTATTTGGCTGGTGTTATTACAGAAATTTTCTTGCAAGCCAGAAACTTAAAAAAGACAAACAAAGAAACAACATGAAAGGAAAAAAAAGAAAAGGCACTGCTCCCAGCCTTTTCATACTGACCTTGTGCTGGAATTTTTCTTAAGTGCTGAGTCAGCCTTGCACCCTAGAGAATGTCACAAAGTGAAAATTCACTGTGTTCTCTGGACTTTTCTTAGCTTGTGACATACTCTAGTTATGTGGGTGGCTTCCTAAATTTTCTATAGTACTACCTTATGGGCCCAGATGATCTATTGCATGTTTCAACCATAATATTCTGTCCCAGGAAGTGCTGGTTTGATAGTCCCCTTGTAGTGTATTCTTGCTGCTTCTATGTCCATGGTGAGCTGTGGGATGGGGAACACAGAGATGAACATCTTGACTCAGTCCTTCCCTTAGCCAGCAGATGGGTTAGAACACAAATAGAGGCACAGATTTGTAAATATGTTATTATCTGCTCTCTCCAGAACCAGGGACCTACATTGGAAGTACTGACTTCTGTCTCACAGACTTGTTTTGAACAACATTGAAAATGAAAAAAAGGGTTGCAGTGCATTCCTACTACTTTTAAATTTCTTTTTGTTTCTTTATTCAACATTCTCTTGGTTGGTTTAAAGTTTTTACTATTGTACAGAGTTTTAGGACATTTGGTTCTGGCAGTTTCAGTTGCTTTTCAATGCTAATGTTGGAGAACAGGATTTTGGAACTTCCTGCTCCATCTTCCTCTCATCAGTCCCCAAAATGTTCAGTTTTTGTGAACTCCCATTAATATTAGTAAATCTTACATACTCAATTCAAACAGCACTGTAGCACCTGCAAGTCATATAAAGTAATAATTTCTTGTCATTTATATCTCAAGTACCTTCCTCATGACAAGGAGTAGCATTTATGTTACCAGAGCTCATAGGACCTAGTCAAATCTACTTGGAGCAAATCCATCAATGCAAGCCTCCCTGCTCTAGTTGACTCATTTTGTTTCTTGGAGCCCAAATTCTGTGAGGATTACTATTCTTACAGATATCCCATAAGGACTAAACTGGGAGACACAGACAACTGCTTCATCACCTAAAATACATGATATATTTGCCAGCTTTTTTGTTGACTCCTCTATGAGATAGAATCTACAGCTATGGAATTAAGGACTGGGAACATCTCTTGCCCAAGAATATCCATTGGCAGTGTCCAGAACTGAGGCACTACAGTGGCTGGAATGATGACTTCATGAACTGGCAAGCATGGAGAGATGGGCGGGTGATGCTCAATTGTCAACCCAATGAAGCCTCTGGAGCATTGTTCTGGGGCAAGCCATTGGTATGTCAGGAGGCTGGGAACTGGAGGATTGACTGGTATAGGCCCTGATAATCAGAATTTAAAATGGAAGCAGCAAGGATCAGGGTCTTGTAGACTCCCTTCTGTGGTTAGTTACAAGCTTTTGGTGCATGAATCATGGAGAAGTCTGAGCAGTGATGATGCTGTAGGGTCAGCGGGTTTAAGTGACCTTTGAAATGCTAGTAGTGGTTTACAACCTATTAACGATATTTTTCTACATTTTAACAGCTACTGTACCCACTTTAGAATATACTGGATGAGTATAAACTTTACCCCAGGAAAATCCTAACTACACAATGCAAGTGAACTAGGTGGAAATGAAAAATCAAATTTTACTTTAAAAACTCTGAGAAGAAGGCATGGATGTAGAAACAAATAGAGAAAGGGTAAATGAAGACATTATATAAAATAAGTAACATCACATCATTTATTGAATGGAGGCTACTAAAACAGGGCATGTACTAAAGATGTCAAAACAAAGAATGAAAAGAGGATTTAAATACTCTATATGTGTATGCTATTTTGAGACTTATTCTTTAAACCCTCTTTATCTGGGGTTATTTATCTTTTTACATTGTTATTATAGAACATCTTTCTCTCTAGTGGCAGTACAGCTCAGGAAGAAAAAACTGTGTTATAACTAAAAATATTTCCCCTTTATAGTGTTTTAGAATACTATGAAATGATTGGATTTGACTTAATTCAACTCCCTACACCCCATAGAAGACAAATGCAATTATTACAAATGTAAACAAGACATTTCAGATGCATAGAGTCACTTCAGAGCATAGAATCATCCCACCTCACCTCTCCCTGGCATAGTTAAAACACTTAACAGAATGGCTTCAAGATAGTGAGGGAAAACAAAAAGAGTGGCTAATGGCTGGAATAATGAGATAATGCTTTGGGATCCAGCAAAACATTTTTGATGAAATATTTTAACAATAATCCTAGGATTCATTGAAATAACTAGAAAACATATAGCCACCATGGAGATCATCCTTAGATTTGTGTCTTCTGAGTATTCTCCTAAATTAATCATCATGGGTAACTCAGTTGATGAAAGTAGAGATCCTTTGGGAAACTGAGAGGCAAAGAAGTCATTACAACTCTGGGACTGAGAGATCCAGATGTCCCAAAGCACTTGTAAGAGAAATGTTCCAGAAAAGAAGGAAAGAGAAAAGAGAATATGTTGAAATATCTTTAAGAATAGAAGGAGAACCTGGCTCATTGCATAAACAGGCAGAACTCATTTTGAGCAAGCATAAATCATAGGAAGTGTTTTGAGGACTGGTTTGTCCCACTATGGATAAACAATTGGTATGGTCTTCAGAATTTTACAAATGAAACTTAGGCAATAGGAGATGTTAACGAGACATTACATTATTTGATCAGGGGGTAGCTTAGACTATGTCTATTGTTCAGAAACTGTACAGCAAGCAGAATTACAGTGTTACTGTTGAACTTATTTGAAGAAGCATAGACAATTCAATTTTGTTATAATTTACATAGTAAAGGAAATTTAAAATGTACCTTTCTTATTCAATGACCATTCCCC